>JANAVB010019200.1:385000-387500 GCA_029216955.1 Iris pallida
GTATGTGTAAGAGCAAGCATGCACGTGCGCGTGTAGAGTTGTATTTGTTACATAAATACAAGCTGGACTGTGGGTATACTGTACCAAGGAATGCAAAGGACAACTAAAGGTTTACAAAATTAATATAACTGCGAGAAAATTAACAATAGAGACACAAAGGATATTTCATAACGAACCACCAGACATGATGTTCAATAGATCTTTCTCCACCCGCTGCACAAGCTCTGGCTGCAGATGCAAAAGTATCAAAAATGTGAAACCTAAGCTAAAGATAAAGTCCCACTGAGCAACTATCTGCTGCAATGCAGGGCATTGCTAGAATTCATTAATCTCCTTAACTGATTTATCATGCGTGTTATTTTTCAGTCAGAAACATTGTTATATCTATGGGGATATGATACCAATACCTATACTCCATATCTTTTGTTTTCGCTTATTCCTACCAAAGTATGGGGTAAGTATTGCAAGCGATGGCAGCAGATACTTAGCAACTGTCGGTGCCTAACTATTTTCTTCTTGCCAACCACACAAGGAGACGGAAAGGCTAAATCAAATGCCATCTTAATATTTTTCCCGTCTCATTTGTGCATCCGAATAAGAAAAGGCTATGTACACATAAAATATATTTCAACGTTATAAAACTAGATGTTATGTATCAGTTATTGTACTACATAACATCTAGTTTTAAAAAAGAAGATTGTCTACCATGTTATAGTTCTCGAATCCCAGACATAACTAAACCACAGGTTGTGAAAGAAAAGTAAACCAACTCAATAATTCAGTAAAGTATACTCAGCATTTTACTAACATCTTTTTGGCATTTGCTTTTACTGATGTGTCTTCTTCTACCTCGCAAAAGGTCTTGTCCATAAACTTTTAACAAAGCAATAAGCTAGGGCTGGAAATGGAACTTTTACCTAAACTGTACTGAGAACCAAAAAAAGTATACTTCCCTTCAACCTCCAGAAGCATATTTTCTAGATCTTGAAGAGCACAAAGAAACATTATAAATTTCACGGTGGAAGTTCACTATAATGACTGAGAGAATAGGCTTATGAAGCTAGCTATCAACCTTCTATGCTGTTTTTGCATCTATATAGAGTCTAGTCTTGCAAAAAATTATAGAGCACAGAGTCTTTAGCACTACATCTTTGAATTAGAGGATAAACATGCAATTTATGACATTTCAAAAAGACAACATAACAATATATTACAGTTTATATGACTAAAATATGCTACAGGCAAGTTTGGTAGGTTTATACATGAAAAAGAGGGACTCCAAAATATCACTTACCCACAGAGAGCATCCAACCGTGTAGGCCATGCAGAAATCAAGAGAAGGAGACATCGTGCTCGCAATGGATCCAAGGCTTAGGAGGAGTCCAGCTGCAATTGCGGCAGCAAAGAATATAATAGTGCTGGCTGCAGAGTGCTTGGCATCTTCACGACGCTCTCGCCCACCAATGAAGCAGTGTGCTGAAACCCTGTAGATAATCAGGAAGGAGTTTAGGGAGATGCAGCAGCAGTCCTATGCTACAAGATGAATGGTGCAATGACCATGATGAAACTTGGACTGGGTTCCTGCCACTCTAACCAAAATAGTCGCAATAAAGATTTTTCGTGTCTTCAGAATGGGATGTTGCTAACCCTCTCCAGCATCTTCATTATCTGTCAACCCTCTCACACAGTAACTAATATCAGAAAAATCAATAAAAAGAATAAATGTCAGGTAGTGTGCTTACACTTTATACATAATTCTCGGCATAACCAAGCATGACATAGCTTTCATCTGCACAACAATCTCACGCTAACCACTTTACAGTGGAGCGAGTTTGGGCCATATACATGATCACAATTGAAGAAGACTATGTTACCATAACCATAAATGCGGACCTGGGATTTCAAACAACAAAATGGAATACAAATATGCTCGAAACATCCAAACAAAATGGAATACACATGTAAATGACAGCTACACCGACGCGAAAACTATAATCCTTCCATGGAAAATGGATGCAACCTACCTCCGCTGGCGACGATGTCGACCTCCAAATTCTCCTGGAACAAAATCCAACACAATCAGATCACAGAAACCCTAAGTTCGGAGGAAGAAAAAAAAAATTAGGGTTTTTCCAAGAGATTGGAGAAATTGGGGATCGATGGTTACCGATTGAGCGAGAGAGAGGGCGTGGTACTGCATCCGAGGGGTCGCCGAGGACTACCACTGCGAGCCATAACTAGGTGCGAGCCACGTCGCCACCGGTGGGCACTGGCGCCGCCCAGACTGCCACCTCCGTACTGGCACTCCTCCGCCGTAGTCGTCGCCACAGTACGCACTCCCGTCCTTCTATTTCCTTCCCTCTCTGTAATTTTTGATTTAGGGGTTCTCTTTCTCTTCGATTTAGGAGGTTGAAAGAAGGAGGAGAAGGAGAAGATTAGAGTTTAGGAAAATTTTAGGGTTCAGGGAGATAAAAATGAGCAAGAAACTGAACGAGCTTTG
>JANAVB010019200.1:390000-406628 GCA_029216955.1 Iris pallida
CGACCCCCAAGCCGCCTTCCGAAGCCCCATGCTCAACTTCCCCTCGCCCCCCTTTCCATCATCTCGCAGCCCATCGCCATCCTGCCCCCCCTCTCCTCAGGCGCCTGGACACGCCGTCCCTGAGTTTGCTTTTTTCGGCCTCCCGGATCTAGAGCTCGACCGTGGCTTCCACTTTTCTCCTCAGCCACCCACCGCTCTCCCTTCTTTTCCCGCTGCAGTTAGAATTTCGAACAGAGCAGCCCCCTCCTCGGGAGGGTCATCCACCTGTAGAGCAGGCATGGGAGACCGTCCTTTCAGGCACCACGTAACTGTGGCAGGCCACCCCTCATTAATTGCTGGATCGCGTAATAGTCCGACACAAGCTAATTCCCCTAGTGGGACCCACTCCCACAAGCCTTATTACGTGGCTATCAATGCTTCTCTTATCTATTCTGGAGCACCCCACGGTGGGGCCCGCCTAAATTCCAGCCTTTACGCTCCTTGTGTGACCCCTCTTTACGCTGCTGACACCCCTTGTGGGCCTCCCCCTCACCCTATCTCTTATGCCCGAGTCCCAAATGCTCGTGGCTTTGACTCCCATTCAGCAGTGGGAGCTCCATCCAACACAGTGGCAGCATCGGCAGTCCACTCAAGTGGGCCCCTCCCCATTAACTACTCCTCGAGTAGAGTTGCAGCACAATTTCACCACTAAGACCGTCAAGCGTTGGACCCCACCACTCAGCCCGCCTCATCTGTTTACGCGAACGGCCCCTTGCCAGCGTATTCCCAACCCATATTCCACTTCCCCCCAGGAGGGCACAATCCAGACTCTATCGATACTTTTTACGCTATAGATTCCCTCCCAGTCTACGCCCAATACTCTTATCCCTCTCCTTCTGGGGGGCCCACTCTCCAGCCTCAGGTCCACACTCAGCTTCCCATCTACGCCCAATCCCCCATTGTCTCCGCCACTGAGTTCCTCACCCCCCAACTCGCCCCCCCAAGTCGCCAACCCTCTCCCCGCCCCATCCACTTCGCTCGTCGACTACTCTGGGCCCGCCCCCTCCATCTAACCCTCTCTTCCATCCCCCTCAGCCCCTGTCCCTCCCTCCGCCCTCTTGGCTCTTGTCCCCAGCTCGTTCGAGCCAGGTGTCTCAGCAGCAATCACCCAGGCAGCTCAACCTCATCTCCTTCCAGCGGCCACCAGTACGCTGGTGGGGCCAGCACTAGAGACCGTAGCGAGCCCCACCCTAGGGGGCCCCGTACGGCCACTCCCCTTCCTGAGGGCTTCCCCCAGCCTGTCTCCCCAGGCAATGCCCTATGCATCATGCAGTCCCCCTCCTCGCTCGCCCTCCTCCCTCCTTCCAGGGACAACCCCTCATCTCCATCACTGGTCACTCCCTCCCAGCCGACCTTCGCAGAAAAGCTGCGCCCGGACCTTGCGTCAGCCAAGGCTCCTCTAGTCCCCGACATCAACCTCCCGGAGATCGAATACTCTATGGGATCATCGGTGCCCTCAGTTCCATTCACTGAAATGGAGATGTCCTCCCTATCGAACTCATTCCCCTACACATTTATTCTCAAATTCTCATTCGGATGCCACCAAGCTCCCCAGGGTGCAGGAGGCAATAGCCAGCTGGAGACTCACATCGGATTGTCGAGTAGCCCTCCTCGATCCTAAACATATTCTCCTTCACCTCTCATCCGATTTAGACCATAAGACTGTCTGGTCCAAAGGCACGTGCAGAATTGACTCCTATCAGATGAAGATCATCAAGTGGTTAGCTAACTTTAGTACTAAAGAAGACTCAGCGACTGTCGCCGCCTGGATCACTCTTCCTAATCTGCCCCTCATTTGCTTTGTCCCAGCGGCTCTCAGACATATCGCCAACTCCTTCGGCACGTACATGGCCTTAGCCCTTGAGACCAACAATCTCACCAAGGCCCACTACGCCAAAATCTGTGTGGAACTCGACCTGACCACCGAACCACCAAACTTTATCAACATCGAGCTGGGCAACCGAACCCACACCCAACAAATCCTCTACGATAACCACGTCATGTTCTGCAACCACTGCCACTTAAGAGGCCATCTTCCTAAGTACTGCCACCGACTTCATCCAGAACTAAAGAAGAAACCACCTCGCAAAGACAGCGATCCAGCTGAGGGAAGACCCTTGCCACCCATCCTGCCTCGTCCAAATTTGCACACCCGTTTCGACTCTGGCGATGAATTGTCCGACAGGAGCGATCCCCACAGCAAAGCATTAATCCCACACAGATCCCAAGCCGTCACCCTATCTAACCAGTTCGACGCTCTCGAATCGGAAGACGCGGAAGACCTAGCAGAGACAGCATCCTCCCTTGCCGACCGGACACACACCGAGAGTATCCCCACTCTAGAAGGAGTAGAACAACACGCCGACATAACTGCAGTCGACCAAAACCGCACCACTGAAGACTCAGTGGTAGAGGCCCTAGCCATTCTAGGGCCAGACCAAGTTCAGAGAGGTCTCCAGATCCAAGCCGCGGGCTTTCCGCTCCTCCTAACTGGGAGCACCACCGACTCCATTATCATCCCACCAGAGAATTCCACCCTGGACTCCGCCGGAGAATCGGTCGGTCAGCTACTGGCCCCAATGGAGCAATCACATCAACCCCTACCATCAGAGACAGGACCCTCCACATCGAACAAGGTCAAAGCCAAAAGCGGCCCCACTGAAACCGCCACCATCCAAACCAGATCTGCTGCCAAGCGGAACAAACCCACCCTCCACAACATCCTTAATGCTTAACATCCTATCTTAGAATGTTCGCGGACTAGCGAACAAACCCACGGTCAGGAGAATAACCAATCTTCGCAAAATCCACAAGATTGACATCTTCATCATCATCGAACCCAAAATCCCTCCCAAAAGACTCAAATCCATCCAACTGCAACTGGGTCTCCCTATGGCCATTGCAGGCAGACACGATATCTGGATCCTCTGGACGAAGGACGTCAAACTGGGAGTCATCCAGGATTCCCAGCAAGCCCTCTCCTGTTGGTTCGACCACCCTAGACTTCCCGAGCGCGCCATCCTTTCGGCGGTTTACGGCAGCTGCGATGTAGAGGAGAGGAAACAACTCTGGAACGATCTCCTTGACATCCATCACCTCAACACCAACTCCCCATGGCTCTGTATTGGGGACTTTAATGCGATCACTTGTAGTGCGGAGAAATCTGGTGGTCGCCCACCTCACGCCCCAGCCATGCTTGACTTCAACAACTTCATCTTCAACGCCCACCTAACCTCTCTCCAGTTCTCTGGCAATGCATTCACCTGGTGCAACATGCAGGAAGGCGACCGTCGTCAATACTCCAGACTTGACAGGGCCCTCACGAACTCCTTCTGGCACGGAATAGGAATCACAACCAATCTGTCCTACCTTAACTCCACCGAATCAGACCACAACCCCCTCTTGGTTGAGATTAAAAACAAAACCACCCTACCCAAAAAGAGCTTCCAATTCATTGACTTCTGGATCAAGCACCCACAATTCCAAGGAATTGTTGCGGAAGCATGGAACAGTGAGGACTCCCCAAACCCCTTTATTCGGGTGAGCAACAAGCTCAAAGCCACGAGGAAAGCTCTGTCAGCTTGGAGCAAGCTTGCCTATGGAGATATCTTTCAAGCCGTTCGGGTAGCCGAGGACGACATCACCTGCGCCGAATCCCTTGCCATCACGGATCGCTCAGTTGCGGCGGGTAGAGCCCTCTGCCTCACCAAGACGATGCTTAAATTTAGGATCAAAGTGGAGACCGACTTCTGGAAGCAGAAAGCGAGGCTGAAATAGGACAGTGAGGGAGACAAAAACTCGAAATACTTCCATGCCTGCGTTAACGGGCGCAGATAGAAGCTCTCGATTCACAGGACCACTGACGAGAACGGAAACATCATTACCAATCAAAAGGGCATCCAAGCGGCAGCCACGGAGTTCTATTCCAAACTTTTTGCCAAAGAGACTGTCCATAAAGATAGATCATTCCTCGACCAAATCCCCTCCCTCATTAACGATGCCGACAACGCCCAGTTGAACCGCTCTCCCACGCTCCAGGAAGTTAAAGATGTAGTGTGGGCCCTGAACGAGCACAGTGCGCCAGGCCCGGACGGATTCTCGGGGGTATTCTTCCGCGGATGCTGGGATATTATCAAGCAAGATATCACCGAAGCGGCGATCGCCTTCTTCGAAGGCGCTACATACCCCAAAGCTATTTCTAGTGCCAATCTGATCCTCATCCCTAAAAAGACAACCCGAAATCCTTCCGTGACTTCCGACCCATTAGCCTGTGTAACTTCACCTACAAGAGAATATCCAAGGTTATCGCCACCAGAATGGCGGAGATTCTCCCCAAGATCATCTCGGAGGAGCAAAGCGGGTTTGTTAGTGGAAGGAACATCTAGGACAATATTATGCTGGCCCAAGAGTTAATCACCTGCATAAAATTCCCTGCGAGGGGCGACAACATTGCCGTCAAAATCGACATGGAGAAAGCCTATGACAGACTTGACTGGCAATTCATGATCTGGGTCTTCAGAGCATTTGGTTTTTCGAAATCTTGGACCAACATCGTCTGGAGATCTATCAGCAACTCCTGGTTTTCCACGATCATCAACGGCAACGCCGAGGGATTTTTCAAATCACACCGCGGGATGAGACAGGGCGATCCACTTTTCTCCATTATTTTTATCATAGCGGCTGACGCCCTGAGTAGGAACCTCAACAATATGGTCAACATCCCCAACTTCCAGCACTATCACACATCCAGCGGTTGCCCGATTATCACTCACCTGGCATTCGCTGATGACCTTCTCATCTTCTCATCCGGGGATGAAGGCTCGGTGGCAGTGGTTCACAACACCCTGATGAGGTACTCTAGATGCTCCGGCCAGAAGATCAATCACTCCAAGAGTGTTATCTACGCTCACCACAAAACCAATAGAGAGCATGCCACCAACCTCTCCAACATAACATCCTTCTCGATCGCCAAGCCCCCGTTCACCTACCTCGGATGCCCGTTAGTGTACGGAAAGTCCAACGCCAGCATTTTTGAGGATGTAACTACCAGAATCAGGAAGAAACTGGAAGGGTGGCACAATGCCACCTTATCCCCAGGAGGTAAGATGATCTTCATTAATCAAGTGTTGACCTTCATACCCATCCACACCCTGGCAGCGTGCTCACCGCCCATCAAGGTTCTTTCTTCGATCGAACAGATCTTCAGTAATTTCTTTTGGAGGCATAGTAACGGCCACGATAAGCATCACTGGGCTAGCTGGGACTCTATGGCCCATCCGACTGGAGAGGGGGGTTGGGCCTCACCAAACTCAGCCACATAGTTAAAGCTTTCTCTATGAAACTGTGGTAGAATCTCCGCACGCGCAATAACCTATGGAGCAGGTTTTTGAAAGCTAGATATTTTAAACATATCCATCCCTCGATGGCCATATCTAACTGCAGATCCTCATTGGCATGGCGTCGCATCCTTATTGGCCGCGACCTAGCCGAACCTGTGATGAGACTCCGGCTGGGGACGGGCGACTCGAACCCTTTCCTTGAGCGTTGGATGGGAGATAGCATGATCCCGAATCTCACGGAGACCCCGACAGACTGTAAGATCAGTGACCTGTAGAACCTCACTACTGACGACTGGAACTGGGACCAGATCCGTGAATGGTTCGGCCCAGAGGCAGCTGATAACGTCAGAGAGAGAGGGATTCGCATCGGTAGCGAGGCGGACGCGTTGTGCTGGCCTCCCGAGCCATCGGGTGCATTCTCGGTGAGGTCGGCGAGACTCGCCATCCAAGGGTCCGGTCGGCCGTTTCTCCCCATGGCTCACTTTTGGCATTCTTGCATCCCCAAGAAGTGGTCCTTCCTCTTGTGGAGGGTCTTAAGAAAGTAACTTCCGACTGACGACATCCTTAACACCATCGGGATTAGCTTAGCATCAGCTTGCTCCTGCTGCTATGACCGGAAGTCGGAGACCATTGATCACATCTTCCGCCTTGGGACGCTGCCAGGTAGGACATGGACCACCCTTAACCAACTATTCAACATTGAGCAGGGTAGCGGACGCATCCACGATCTACTGGCCACCTGGGGTTCTGCCTCCCATGGCCACCAGATCGTCGCAGCGGCTGCTATTTGGGTCATATGAAAGAATCGCAACAAAGCGAGGTACGATGATCACCCATACTAAGCTGACAAGCTCCTTCGGGAAGTTGTCCGTCAATGCCGTAAGTGGAGCATCTTGTGTTCCCACAGTACGACAGCTTTCTGGTCTGTGCTTCCCTCGTAGTCCCTGGCGACTGTCCCGCCTGCCAGTTTTGCTTCCCCCTTCCTTCTGTTTTGGGTATACCTGTATAGTTTTCGGCATTTTGCGCCTTGTATACGGTTTTTGTGCGATCTTTGCGCCGTCTTTAATAAATTGGGGGTTTTGTTAAATATATATATATATATATTTTTTATTTTATATATATATATATATATATATATATATATTAAATTAATAAAAAATATATATATATTAAATTAATAAATTTATTATATATATATATATATATATATATATATATATATATATAATAAATTGGGGGTTTTGTTAAATTATATATATATATATATATATATATATATATATATATATATATATATATTGGAAATGGTAATTTTATTTAAATATGCAAAATACAATCAACCATTCGAGGTGTTACCCCTTGGCATCCTCATACATGTCATGTCATGTTCAATATTATACATGATACCTCTTACAGATTTATATGTATGCTCGAATATGCGAGTATTCCTCTCCCTCCATATGTGCCATACAGTTGCCGCCAACCTGAGTCTGGCCTCGGTGTACCACTCCGTGCCGTTTCCCTTGCCTTTGGAAATATATTCCAACACATCCTCTGTTCTGAACCGTCCATTTGACTGTATTAGTAGCCTTCTTTCCTGCTCATACCATACATGTCGTGAAACCTCGTACTCGAAGAACAAGTGTCCAGTAGTTTTTGCGGTCTGCCGATACAGAATATATTACGTGTCGACGATTTTGACCCCCAATCTAGCTCACATTCATCGTGCGCCACCTGAGCCTGGTTATATGCTACCTTGGTTGAGAATACACCCATTGTAGACCCCTCCCATGTCCATGTGTCAGCCGGGAGATTATGGTCTATTATGATCTGCTAGATAATAGGGCTAAACATGCTCGCGAATCTGTATCCCGATGTCTTCCAAGCTCCCTGGTCTATGATTCTTGCCACCTTGATGCCTTTGTGTGCTTCCTATGAGGCGTGTCCTCCGATCCAGCTCAGAAGTCCTTTGTGTTGAAGCCAAAGATCAAGCTAGAGATCCGTACCCTGACATCCTTGAAGAACCTATCCATTCTCTAGTTAACCGCTCCTCTGTGCTTCAATAGGTGCTTGAATGAGACTGACTCGTTGTTATTGCTTTGGTACTCCCAAAAAATTTCCCCTTTCAAATACCTGCTTTGCATCCACTCAGCCGGCCCATAGGGAGTCCCCTTGTAGAAATTTCTATACTAGTTTCCAGCCTGCCACTGTCCTCATGGCCCGCGTAGATCGAAGACCCACTCCTCCTTCTTTTCTCGGGCGACACAACTCCTGCCAAGCAATCGTGTGTATGCCCCCTCCAGATAAAAGCTGTACACATTTCTCCAACTTGTCGATAATAGATGTGGGAAGCATAATCGACTGCAACCAGAAACTCGTCGTGGATAATATAACCGATCTGACCAGCTCAATTCTGCCTCCGAATGAAAAATGTTTGGCCTGCCAACCTTGCATTCTTTTTTGAGCAAACTCTACCATGCTATTGCAATCTGTAGCTGTCGCATAATTAACCGATAATGGGATGCCTAGATACTTTACCGGCAGCTCCCCTTTGGTAATACCCAGTCTCGCTGCCCATTCCTCCTTATCTGGGCATCTTTTGCTAAAGTAAACTGTCACGACCCGTTACCCAAATTGTTGGGCCGGGCTGAACCATGTCCAGTCTACGCTTGGTTAAAGCGTAGTAAGCTGTTCTAAGAATAGATAATAAAGGATCTAAGCAGCTAACAGTTCTAATATCACATTTAAAGGTTCATCACAACACAGCATCTATAAGCGAAAGGAAAATAAGCACAGACTAAATAATATACTTCCAAAGTATCTAACTGGAGACAAAGTCCAGTATCCAAATATAAGTACAGACCAAAGTCTAAGTCACAAAACACATAAAAAATATCTAAGCAAGGTTCTCCGCTGGGACCTCTTCTGGAGCTAAGGCCAGGTCCTCAAAATTAGTGCCATAATATGTAACACATAGCATTTCCTCCTCGAAAAGTATACCTACAACGTTATCCTGTCAGGACGGGAGCAAGTACAATCTCTACAACTAAAGTACTGAATATATAATGAAAGAGATGTATAACAAGAAATATGGTGTGATAAGTCTATAAAACAGGAAATACTGGAAACATGGCCTCATGGTACAACTGGGATCACAGTATCATAGTAACATAGGGAAACATGGCATATCTGGAATCATGGTATGACTGGAATCACGGTAAAATACATTTGTCAAGGTGACACATGTATATCTAATATTTAAAACTGGAGCAGGTACGTGATCGGTCAATAGGTGATGGTGTTGTGGCACCGGTAAGAACAATATATACTTTCGTACATGCCTTAATGTACACACGTACAAGTGCTTCAGGATATTGGCCTATGGCAAGGTCTACATGCATAATGTCGGCCTTAAACGGCTCAAGGTCGTAGCGTGGGGGCATGATCACGTACTCAACTATCAGTTTTCTCATAACCCAGGTTCTAACATGTAAGAGCTACTGAGATCGGTATAAAGCACGGTAGGTACTGATAGTAGTATAAAGCATAGTAAAACATGTACTGAGAACCAGTAGGAAGCATGTGAAGATATAAGAACTGTCCTAAGCATGGCAGGTACTGAAAGTAATACAACATGCGAAGATTTAACTTGCTACCTCAAGGATCAGTATTTTTAACAGGATTAATACATGTTCTAGCATTAAAAGACAGTAAATGAGTTTGTAGATGTACTTGCCTCGAGCAAAGCAAGAATACTAGTACGAAGATATAGATGTCCGGTGTCCTGTCAATAATGATATACAAACTCAGCCTCTAAGTTATGTTCAAGATTACACTAGTGGTGTGACACGACTCCTAACTGGATACTAGCCAAGTGGGGACCTAGCATAAAAGTCTAAGATGGAGTGCCACTATATCCAAACTAATTTTCTAGGGTCTTTACACTAGTGCGGGGTGAGCTCCAATACGTCTATAACTCAAAACAACACAAAATATTGAAAGTCGTAATTATTCAATAAATAAATCAAACTGTACACTGAGTTCCAACAATTTTTGAGATAGACAAAAAGCTCAAATATACATAAAATAAAGTACAAAATGATCCTTGTTAATTATAGAAATTTATACTAATTTTTCTAGAATTTATAAACCCTCATAGAATTTTTCTAGAATTTATAAACCCTCATAGATACTTGTTAAATACTGGAAAAATTATAATAAATTAGCTAAATTAATATAGTATTTAAATATAATTTTTTCCAGATTTGTACAGCAATTAAAATATATATAATAATTCAAAAATAGAAAGTAACCATTTCTGGAAAAATAATTAATTACAAATTAAGGATGATACATAAGTAAAATCTACAGATGTTGTCGGATGATAAAACAAATATCACCAACGTGTCCAGAACGGTCAAATTAGCTAGGATAGCCTACCCATAATTCCAATTTAGACACAGGGGCAAAACGATAATTTCGGATCAAAATGATGTCTGCCGTTGGACACACTTTGCACCGAAAAATGTGTCGGGATAGAAGACTACAAAACCTAGAAAATTATATGTCCACGAATCCAGAATGATGATACGAACCCAACGGTATGTCCAAAATAGGATTCCGATGTGCCGATCTCAAAATGACACATTGACGCGAACATTTGGAATCCAGTTTGTACCGAAATGCGTGCCGGAGCAAATGTCTTCAAAACTCAGTAAATTATATGTCAAAGAGACCCGTTGACACGAAAAGTGGGACCCGCTTTGCATCGAAATGCGTGCCAGGATCCACGTTCTCCAAATCAAGCAAATTTTATATAAAAACATGCCAGAACGACGCCACGAGTCTACCGGTGGTGTCAGAAATTGATTCCGGAGTCCCGGGTTTAAAAATGGAATTTAACAAGTGTAAATTAAAGAATTCGGACGGCCAACTTTGGCGTCGAATTCGACCAACCAAACGTGCTTATAATGAAACGAAACTTAAAGGAGGCAGGAAGAGGGTTATACCAGCTGCGCACAGGAACTGGTAGCGTGCCAATCGGAACTGCGACAGTGGAGTTACGAGCTGACGAAGTCGGCTCCACGAAACTGTCCAAAAATAGTTCAATTTAAAGTGTCAACTTGGCGGCCAGTTTTGAGGTATCAAACGACAAAATTAACGGACAAAAATTGAGGGAAGTGAAGAGGTATATACCGAGATTGAGACAGAGCAAAGAAATCGCCGATCCAACGGTCGGATTGACCAAAAAATCTACGCGAAGTCGCTGCGACGGAGCACCATTTCCGAGTACAAAACTCGTGCGTCACGACGGAATTCCGTTCAAAACGCATGAATAGCCTATGCGTCGTACCAGGGAGGAAGGTGGTGGACTGGAAGAGGTCTCCGGGGGTGCGTGCGCATCAGGGGGGTCGGCCACGGTGGCTGCAGCGCCGTGCGGCGGCGCACGACGGCGGCCCGCGCGTACGCACCGCTGCTGCTGTGGCCGCTGCTGCATGCTGCTGTGTGCGAGGCCGGCGTGGCCGGGCACAGCGAAGACGCGACGGCGAGGGCGGCGGTCAGGTGCGGTTGCGTGTGGTGGCGGATCGGGTGATGGTGGTGGTGGGATTGCTTGATGATGATGATGAGGATGGCGTTGGTGAGGGTGGTGTGTGGTGGAGATGGTGATGAAGAATGGAGGAGGAGGAAGAGAAGGAGGTGGTGGCTTTAGGTGGTGGAGTTTGGCTGCCATGGGGGGTTCGGCCGAGTGGAGGGAGGAGTCGGCTGTGGTGGTGGTGTTGTGTGTGAGTTGTGTTGAGAGAAAGAGAGTTGTGATATATGGGTATGTGTATATATATTATATATATAGAAAGAGTGAGAGAGAGTGTGAATAGAGAAAGAGAGATATTTGAAAGGGGGAGAGAGAGTGAAGTCGGTCCAAGGGGGGAGGGTGTGCTGGCTGTAAAGGAGGGGGTGAGGTGGTGGAGTGTTTGTGTAAATATTTATAGGAAGAGAGAGGGAGAGAGTTATATATATATATATATATATGTGTGTGTGTGTGTGTGTGTGTCTGTGTGTGTGTGTGTGTGTGTGTGTGTGTGTGTGTGTGTGTGTGTGTGTGTATGATATTTGTAAAGTAGAGAGATGAAGAGATATTTTCAAAATAGGAGAAACAGGAAAATTATGTGGGGGTATTTGGGCAGTCATGAGAGGACAATATGGAGCTTGGGTTCGGGTTCGGTCGAACCGAGTCGGGTCAAAATCGGACAGGGTGAAATAATTGAATTAAAATGGGTATTTGTAATCAGGGGTAAATAAGTAACATGCGGGGACTCAAATATATGGGACACAAGTTTCATGTGGGTAGTAGGCTTCATGTGGGCCATGTCCATACTTTGGGTCGACTAGGTTGGATCGATGTCGGGTCCCAAAATTAAATTGAAAAATTAAATCAGGTTTTACGGTAGATAATAAATTGGCCTAAATTGAACCGAAAGTTGTGCGAAGGAAATGGAGCACAAAATGGAGTGTCTGAGTGGGACACGAAGGTCATGGGTGAAGAGCGTCTCGAGTAGCTCATTTATGGGAAGTTGATTCTGAGAAAATGACTGGTCTGGTGCTCCTAAATTAAAAGACACGGTAACGTGTAAACGATGATCAAAGATAAAAGTGGGAATAATTATTCAACGATTAATTGGTCTATGTTGACCGAAGTTGTGCGATACAAAAAGAGCACAAGGGAACGAGTTTAAGTGGGACATGATATATCAAAACGAAGATAACCTGGTCTACTACAAAACTCGTAAAGAGAGTTTACAGAGATTGGCATCCCTGAAGCTCCAGAAGTCAAAGTCACGAAAAGGTACATTAATGATCAAAACAATTAAATAATAAAACACTTGTCAAAAATAATTCATGTAGAAAAAATTAAAAATAAACCCTGAAATTCAGGGGACTTACAAAATCGTGCTCTTCTCTTTGTTTAGCTGGAGTCCCGACAGTTTGCCAAACTTCTCAATGATCTCAGTAGGGCGCCAAAGCCTGATACAGTCGGCCTCAAGAAAACCAGTAGGTCGTCAGCATAGATGAGATGCATCACATGAGGCTGCATGCAGAATCTGCTGAAATAGTGGGATAATATTTCTACGACAAACAGCCAGATCCATCAAGCATGTGAAGTATTCCATAACTATAGTGAATAAGTACGGTGAGACAGGACACCCTTATTTAAAATCCCGGTTGCTTCTGAAGTACCCATGTGGTTGGCCTTTGACAAGGACAGAGAAAGATGCCGTCGTGATACATTCTCGTATGCATGTAATCTAGGCTTCATCAAATCCCATAGCCGCCAGAATGTGATAGAGGAAGTCTCTGTTGACAGTGTCATACACCTTCCTGAGGTCTAACTTGATGTCTGTCTGCTCCAGGCCTGTTGAATTTTCTCACCAGTTCGTGGCCCACCATGCTATGTTCCGCTATAGACCGCCCTTTAATGAAAGCAGCTTGGTTTTTTTATATCAGTTTCTGCATCACTCTCTCCATCCGACGACACATGAGGTGAGTTATTATCTTGTAGAGATAGTTGTAACACGCTATAGGCCTGAAGTCCTCCAACGACGTGGCTCCCTCCTTTTTAGGTATGAGTGTAAGAAAAGTCTGGTTCAGCTCCCGCAATAGCCTGCCATGTCTGAAGAAGTCGTTGATCATTTCTGTCACCGAATCCTTCAGAACATTCCAGTGAAGCTTGTAGAACTTGCTTCCAAATCCGTCCGGGCCTTGCGCCTTGTTCGGATCCTCCATGGTGATGACCTCTGTAACCTCCTCTCCTGTCACTAGGCCAAGCAACTCCCTATTCCCCGCATTCGTGACAATTTTTGCCTCTGCTTCAATATTCGTCTGAGATGTGACATCCTCGCCTTGTGTTCCAATGAGTTTGTGAATGGTGTTCCGCGTCTGATGTGCCCGGACGACGTCATAGGACAACTTCGTGCAGTTGTCTCCCTCCTTTAGCCAAGAACAGTTCGCGCGTTGCGCCATTTGAATTTTCTCCGCGGAATGGAGGGCGCCGACTACCCGGACCAAGGCGCGCTCGTGGTTGGCCAGTTCCAGGTTGAGTATGTCCTCTTGCAACTTCTGTTGTACATCCTTGAGTTCTTCTGTTGTACATCCTTGAGTTCGGCTTCCTTTTCTGCTAAATCAGCTGGTGGCGTCATCTTCCTCCATGCTTGGAGAGCATCCTTCGCCGACTTGAGTCTTTTATATATATATATATATATATATATATATATATATATATATATATATATATATATATATATATATAGAGAGAGAGAGAGAGAGAGAGCGGATCAAAAGCCCTCCTTAGAAAATCTCCTAAAAATCCCCTCACTCTCAGCCGTCCATTTAATGTTAATGTTAATATTAATGTTAATATTAATGTTAATATTAATGTTAATATTAATGTTAATGTTAGTATTAATTTTTTTTTATTTTTATAATGTTAATGTTAATATTAATATTAATGTTAATGTTAATATTAATTCTAATGTTAATGTTAATGTTAATTTTAGTATTTAATGTTAATATTAACATTAATATTAACATTAACATTAATATTAACATTAATATTAATATTAACATTAATATTAATATTTAATGGACGGCTGAGAATGAGAGGGTTTTTAGGGGATTTTTAGGAAGTTTTCTAAGGGAGACTTTTGATCCGCTTCCACATATATATATTTTTTTCCACATATATATATATATATATATATATATATATATATATATATATATATATATATATATATATATATATAGGAAAATTCTACAATACATCCGCTGGAAATGGATGTATCGATACATCCGAAATCTGGACCGTTGGATTTTAATCCAACGGTTCAGGTTTAATTCAGATAAAATAATACAGGAGACATCATTTAATGCTGATTTAGACTTCTGACCTGTTGGTAACTTGCTTTAGCAGGTCATTCTTCACTTTAATTTTTTCAATGAACATCCTAAATTAACTCATATTTACTCTCTCAAAATTCCATCCAATTTAATCTGAACCTTTTTTTTTTTGGGTTACAGGCCATGGTAGTCGTGGTGGTGCTGGTGGTGGTGGAAAGAGAAACGGAGATGAAGAAGGAAATAAGAAACGGTTCGGATCGCGTCGAACGTCGTCGAGCACCCCTAGAACAACGAGGAGTACCAGCTGCGCCGAGAAGAATCGGTCCGCTTCGCGTCGGACGTCGTCGAGACCTCCTCGAACAAGGAGAAGTACCAGCGGCGCCGCTAAAATTTTACTGCCCATGCCATTGTCTGAAATTTTATTTTTCATTTAACAATTTAATATTTTGTTAATAAAGCTACATGTCATGGTGGTGGTGGTGAACTGAGGAAACCTACTTCTGAGGTCGGGCGGATTATTTTTTAACTTTTCTAAAGATAATATTTTCGAGGAGAATATTTTTTTGGACAAAAAATGGCCATTCTCTTTGCTTTAACACTTAGAATGGTACATTTAGGACGGAGAATGGTACATTTAGGACGGAGAATACGGCGAATGGCCATTCTCTTTGCTTTTAATGTGGCGAATGGACGGTGAATACGGCGAATGGACGGAGAATGGCCATTCTTTTTGCTTTTAATATGGCGAACGGACGGTGAATACGGCCAATGGACGGATAATGACCTTTCTCTTTGCTTTTAATACGGCGAATGGACGGAGAATGGTACATTTAGGACGGAGAATGGACGGAGAATACGGCGAATGGCCATTCTCTTTGCTTTAATACGGCGAATGGACGGTGAATACGGCGAATGGACGGAGAATGGCCATTCTTTTTGCTTTCAAGAAGGAACATGGCCTTTCTCTTTGCTTTTAATACGGCGAATGGACGGAGAATGATACATTTAGGACGGAGAATGGTACATTAAGGAAGCCTACAAAAGCTCGTTCTCTCAAATCTCTTCTTTGTGTAAATTAAATCCAAGGAGGACACAATCCCTAATTTTAGTTATTGCTTAGCAGAGTCTGCTTAGTTGTTGTAAAGTTGTGATGTTGCTTCTGTGACACTTTTATCTTTAATCTCATGTTTTCTATGAATGTCTTCTGTTTGATTTTGATTTAGTAATCTTTCTGTATTTAGTTTTTTTGTTTCATCTAACAATTTAATATTTTTTTATAAATCTACAGGGCATGGTGGTGGTGGAAGGAGAAACGGAGATGAAGAAGAAAAGAAGTAGAAGTTCCGGTTCGCGGTGGACTTCGTCGAGTTCCTCAATCAAGCGGAATTAAACCTCTTATAGAGTTCCTTAATTGGAGTTGATCACGATAACCTTTTGTAATTTTCAAACGGATAGTAGAATCTTCCTCGAGCCCTCCTCAATCAAACGGCTAGTAGAATCTTCCTCGAGCCCTCCTTAATCAAACGGCTAGTAGATTGTTTGCTAGTCTCAAAATTTATTTGTCTTTCCATCTTCCTCACTTTTTGTACTTCTCTCTTGCTATATATACAATAGTTTTCTTGTTTCATAGTACTATTATTCATTCTGAAATACATAGAATAGTTTTCTGAAATACAATAGTTTTCTTGTTCTCAAGATGTCTACTCGTGCGGGGGGAAATGTAGAAGACGTAGAAGATTGGATGCCAAATCCAAATGAAACCTTCATTCCGCGTTTGTTGCGCAAGATTGAAGAACATCTGGCGACGATTTCAGCTGATGTTGCAAAGATAAAAATTGAACAAATTAAGTTATCTCGGCGTTTGGATAAGATTGAAGAATCTCCAGCTTTGAAGCAGGCATCTTCATCTAGAGCATTTAATAATGTGAAGGTGGTTTCCGTTGAATCTTCTTCCGAAGAGGAGGACGTGGAGCTACAGTCTCGTAGTAAAGGATTGGACCGATATCTCGCATTGGAAGCTATAGAAGAAGAAGAAACTGTCTTTAGCAGTCCTTCTAAAAGAATGCGTATAAATATAAATCCGGTCACACCATCCAAAAATTTAATAAGTGGTTCAACCTCGAAGCCTAGCAATTGTACTAGTGTTTCTTCGAGATATTACGACTATATTTTTGCAGATGATAGAGATGACGAGTAAGTAATATGAGTTTTGATTTTATTCCAACAGTTTTTTTCTCCTAATTTATTCATTTCTTTTCTTAGTGAAATAATATCATCTTGCAACAAAACCTATGTGTCTCGGTGGGAGATGAAGACCTTAGCTCCTTTAACGAAAATTACCAATGGGGTATGTATAGA
>JANAVB010019200.1:528982-638447 GCA_029216955.1 Iris pallida
TATATATATATATATAGACATATATATATATATATATATATAATAATATATATAATATATATATATATATAAAACCCTATAACCTATTAATTGGACAGTTTGGATCCAATTGGGCTTATCAAGATTGCTAGGTATCATGGCGGGCCGACATATGGGCCCGCACCATATTGTCATTGCAAAAATCTTGCTACAAAGTCGCTAATTTGCTGACAAGACAGGCTTTGCCATGTCAGCTAAGAACGTCGTCGAGGGAAACACTATGTTGCTAGTTTTGCGACAAATAGTGATGGGTGATATGTCGTCAAATTAGTGATGATACATACTTTCCATGCAAAATATTGCTAATTTGTCATCGATCAGAGGCAACATGTTATGCGTCACTACAGTGACATACAACGACGTTTTAGTGGTCTGCGACTAGCCATTATGCAACACAAGGAAAACGTCACTCATGTATTTTAGTGACATCTTTTGGTTAGTAGCAATGTTTGTGCGTCGCTAATTACTACCATAAAATTTGATAGTGATTCTTCCGAAATCCTATAACTCTTAATTAGACCTTTACATTATTAGTACATGCGTATATTTGACACGAGATAAACATCCAAACTTCTGGAACCTGACCCTTCCATTAACTGATTATTAAAGTGTATGATGGGCCCACTAGTTGCTCTGTACTCCCAACCGACATTTGCATAATGAAGAAGCCCTAATAAAACAGAACAAAGCCGAATAAAGTGTAGCACCATTCTTAATAAGGTAAGAAAAGTAAAAATAAGTGTACGCAAATAAATTTATGATACTAAAGTGGTCAAAGTGAAACCTAACATACTATATCTATGTACTCAAGGTAAATTTAATACATTATCCTCATTGTTTAATTATGTTTGTAGTTGGGTTAGACTTTTTGGGTCAGTATGATAATTGATTATACCAAGAATTACTATCTAGGGTTCCTCCAATACCCTCTCCTTAATAGCCCCTACACTTAGTGTATGTTTAGTTATATTATTGAAATCAATATAGAGAACATCCAAAAAAATTGGAAGTAGTTCTACATCCATGACTCGAAATAAACAGATTATGGAAGTGTTGAACCATCCTCACTATGCTTACTTCCAGTATAGCAAAATATAGATGCCCTATGAAATGGGAAATGTTGAAGAAACGTTTATTAATTGGGTTGTTACGCTAAGAACTAAAACCGTAGGTAGATATATGAAATAAATCTCCAGACAATATTATGGTTAAACTGTAAAAAGTAATCTTTGTTTTGTATTCTTCAAGAAAAATAGAATAACAATAATAATATTTTAGCTTCATCGTAGAATTATATTCTACTAATATCAAATCGATAAAACTGGAACTATATGCCAATACAATAATTGCTTACAAAAAGTTACCATTGTATAAATGTGTAGGGTAAACATATAAATGTGTAGGGTAACATATACCCTTGAAAATCGACGGTCTAAAACTTTACTGCTACACCGTCGATTTGCACCTTATTGATAGGGGGCTAAATATTATTTTTTCTTGAAATTTGGTATGTTGCCAATCAAAGGTGTAGATGAATCCCATTAAAAAATTCAAGAAAAAAATGTTGTAAAGTGAGGAAAATGAGGTCGACGACCTTAGGTACATTTTCCTATATATATATATATATATATATATATAGATATATATATAATATATATATATATAAATATATATATATATATAATAGATATATATATTATATATATAATATATATATATATATATATAGTTGTTCCAACAAGGAATAATGTCTTCTTCGATCCAACATACTAGGGGCGGGCGGGCGGAGCTCCCGTTTCGAACCATATAAAAAAAAAAAAAAAAATATATATATATATATATATATATATATATATATATATATATATATATATATATATATATATATATATAGATATAATTTTTTCAAGAAAGGGTAATTAGTTTCCAGAATCGCTCCCACCGGGATTCGAGTGGTCAGTGGTAGTGGTGAGACATGCGGCTCGAGTGGTCAGGAGTTGAATCCCGGTGGGAGCGATTCCGGAAACTAATTACCCTTTCTTGAAAATTATATATATATATATATATATATATTATAATATATATATATATATATATATATATATATATATATATATATATTTATTCAGGCCCTCTAAGAGGCTACAAACTCAGCCCAAAGGCCTATGTATACAATCACAACCTGAAGGCTACATCCGGCCCGATGGCATCATTCTTGTTCGAACGCTCCATCCAGTTCAACGACCTCTTACAACTGCAGTCGCATCGCACCAGCTCCGTACTAGCACCGTACTTGCAATCGTATTGCATCCGCGTACCACCCTGGTCATACTGCATTGCTCCTGCCTCCTATGTACGGACCACACCTACAAAGCACCCTCCACCACCCCACCACTAAATTGCCCAATGTGAAATTAAATATCTCCCCTTCAGCCTCGCTATTCTCTCCAATGGCGATTTTCATCTTCCTTCTTTGGATATTCTTTCCTTTCTAACTTCCCAATCTTCTCCTTCTTCTTCCCTGCTTTCTTCTTCTTCCTCTTCTTTTCCTTCTTCCATCAAGCTCTATTCTTCCCTTCTGAATTCTCCTCGGTTATGGATAATCAAACGTCTACAACATTCAATGAAGTACTGGAAAAACTAGGCAACCTGTTATCTTCTACAACATCATTTAGCCTTGAATCCTCAACAATTTCCATAACCAATCCTCAAGCGGAATGGCAGAAATTCCTATTCTTCAAAATTCTATCCAGGAAACTTTATCCCCCTCATGTTGTCATTGCTACAATCTCGAAGATGTGGAAATGTTCCAACACTGTTAAAGTTTCTGAATACTTTGAAGAATCCTTCTCTGCAAAGTTTGAGAGTCTTGAAGATCTTGAATGTGTCATGGATGGTGGTCCATGGAAGTTTAATAAGCACCTTCTTCTTATAGAGAGATGTCTTCCAAACAAACTTCCTTGTGAATACTCCTACACCAGCACTCCTTTCTGGATTCAATTCCATGGTTTACCTGTTAACCTATTAACCATCGATTTTATCACGACGTTGGCGGCTAGAGTTGGTACTGTGAAGCCTATTTCGACAACTGAAGCATCAAATTGGAGCTTATTTGCTAGAGCCAGAGTCCAAATCAATATTGTGGATCCTCTCATCAGACAACTTCGGGTATCCATGGGGAATAATGCTTATTGTATCGTCGAACTGAGGTATGAGCGTCTTACAAAATTCTGTCAATTCTGTGGACGTCTTGGTCATGGCGTTACTCATTGTCCCACCCACATAGAGTTCAAATCATCGATCAATGAATCATGGTCCTGTGATCAGAAAAATCAGATTACGGATTTGCTTGCCAAGAGATTAGATCATTCTATCTGTGTCAATTATGTTGAAAAGTTTTCAAAATCTAAGAAGCCGGATTCTACTCAAAATTCGGTGAACATACCACCGGATAATCCTCCGTCCAACATTTCTCTGACGACGGTTACTACTGTTACACCATCCACAATACCTGTATCACCACATTTACCATGTCCACTACCCCCTTCAAATCCGGAGACATCATTTCCCATTACTATTCAGTTACCATCCTCCACATCTCCAACTACCACCTTGTCCTCTGATACATACACATCCTCCACACCTCCAACTACCATCCTGTCATCTGATACATACACATACCCTGAAAACAATTATCCATCTGGTATCAGCAATTCTTCTTGTGTCACTGCATATTCAAATCCATTACCAATCAATAATACCTCTGCAGACCACATCAACATTGATTCTATTACCCAATTTCCTATAACTCTAACACCCAATCCAGCATCGATCACCATCACAAACCTTACCATCCAATCCACTGATATCCCAAATACATTATCTCCTCAAAGAATCCCAATTCCTTCTGCTAAGACAGTGTTATCAGATATTTCAAACACTATGTCTCATAATACTTTTGAATTCATATCAGCTCCTGATACTCAATTTCCCTCCAGTTCAAAACATTATCATCCAACCAAATCACCTTCTGGTCCAAACAGAGTTCATTTACCAATTCCATCACCAAACATTTCCCAACCATTCACATCTCTACTGTCATCATTCTCATCAAAAATTAAAGAGCCTATAGTTGACATTGGGGGTAATCCAAATTCTTTGAAGAATCATCCTATTCCTATGCTTACCTTGCCATTATCCAGGAATAAAACAAAGAGAATGAGGGATAATCTGATTGAAGGAGATGTAGTTTCTCATATTCTCAGACCACATAAGAGATTGATGGTTGAAGATAATGATTTTGAAGGCGCGGCTGGCCTACAACAGCCTCATAGTCCATGATCTTTTCCTGGAATTGTCGGGGTTTGAGAAATGACCCGACAATTCGTACAATTACTTCATTTCTCCGGACATCTAACCCTAAAATCATTTTTCTATCGGAAACTAGATGTTCGTCAAATGTAGCTTCTTCAATAGCTACCAAACTTGGTTTTACTCATAGTTATGCTCTGTCATCTTGTGGAATGTCGGGTGGTCTGCAACTTTGTTGGAAGGAGGATATCAACATTGCTATCATTTCTTCTTCAGCTAACTATATTCATGCTTCAGTTCACTTTGCTGATAGTACTCAATTATGGCATAGCTTCTTCATATATGGACCTCCAATGGTGTTTAATAGAGCTCAATTCTGGAATCATTTGGAATCAATGGTTAGATCAATTATTGTTCCTTGGTTATGTATTGGAGATTGTAACTCTATTCTTCATCCTTCAGAGAAACGTGGGGGAAGCTCTTTCAATTATCATAATCATAAGTTCTTCATCCATTGGTTTCATAATGTTGGTGCAATGGATATAAACTACTCAGGCCCTACATTCACATGGAGTAATCATCGAATTCCCAGATGCAATGTAGCTGAGAGACTAGATCGAGATATGGTGGATACTAAATGGTTTTCTTTACATCCAAAAGCTGGGGTACTTCACCTTCCTTGCCTGAATAGCGATCACAATCCAATTTTGCTTCAGCTGAATGTCTCCTTGGTTAAACATAAACCTATCATTAGGTTTGAGGCTGCCTGGACTCATGAACCAGATTTTCCCAAGGTTCTTCAGGATATGTGGAGGAACATTCGTAATCAAGAGTTCCTGCCTAAATTAAAAAATTTACTACCTAAACTACATAAGTGGGGCAGAACTCGACTCCGTAACATTGATATGGATATCAAGCAATGCCAGGAGAGGCTTCTTTATATTCAGGGTCTTCCTCCTAATGATGATTTGTATGCAGAAGAAAAAACCATTCAGATATGGTTGAATAAGTTACTCCAAAAGGATCTATACTGGAAACAACGTTCAACTATTTCCTGGCTTCGTGAAGGAGATAAAAATTCAAATTTTTTCCACCTTTCTGCCACGATCCGGAAACAGAGGAATACTATCCAGAGCATTAAAGATGATAATGGTACTATGCTTACTTCTCAGGAAGACATTTCAGTGGTTTTTGAAGCTCATTTCAAAGATCGGTTTCAATCAACAACATATCACCCTGTTCCAGACCATATCATTCATGAACTAAAATGTCTGGATGCTAAAGACAATGAAGGCCTGCATGTTGTTCCTACCATTGAAGAAATTCTCAATGTCATCAAAAATATGAGTCCATATAAATCCCCTGGTCCAGATGGCTTTCCTGCTGTATTCTATCAAAAAAATTGGGATGTCATAGGCTGTGAGGTAACTCATTTGATTCAAACATTTTTCATTTCAGGTATTATGCCTATAAATCTTAATCATACCTTCATTGCTTTGATTCCTAAAACCAAAAATCCTCTCTCTCCTTCTGAGTTTCGACCGATAGCATTATGTAATGTCTTATACAAAATTATTACTAAGATCATTGCTAATCGTCTACGACAACACCTGCATCATCTCATCAACCCTCTTCAAAACGCCTTTGTTCCTGGAAGATTTATTGGTGATAATGTAATCTTAGCACATGAACTTCTTCATTCAATTTCGAAATCCAGCCCTACTAAAGGAACTTTTGCTCTTAAACTGGATATGTCTAAGGCCTATGATAGATTACAATGGGGTATTATCAGTCAGGCTATGACTGGATTTGGGATTGTCGGGAAATCTCATGATATCATCATGGAGTGCATTTCCTCGGTATCATTTTCTGTTCTTGTCAATGGTGCTCCAACCAATAGGTTCAAACCATCCTGTGGTATTCACCAGGGATGTCCTTTATCACCATATATATTTATTATGAGCATGGAAATTTTATCTACCCTTATTCTTATCATGGAAAGAAACATGCTCTATGAAAGTATCAGATTGAATCAATGTCCCATATTGTTCTCTCATATGGCTTTTGCAGATGATTTAATGCTATTTGGTAATTGCACTCTTCATAATATTTCCCAAGCAAAAATCATCCTCAAATCTTTTGAAATCTGGTCGGGGCAACGCATAAATTTTGACAAGTCATCCATGTTCCTCTCTAAAAAAATCGATCCTTATATGCGTAATCTTTTCATTAATTTATTTGGAGTTAGGCCTATGGATCCTTGGGATAGTTATCTAGGCCACAAAATCCTTCAATCAAAGTCTCGCTCAAGAACTTACGCTGATCTTCTCAACACCAGTCTCCAAAAACTTAGTGGTTGGAAGCACGGATGTCTTTCACATGCTGCTCGAACTACTCTTATTAAATCCACTCTTTCTTCCATTCCCACGTATCATTTCTCTTCATATTCTATCCCGAAAGCTGTTACGAATTCATTATCTAAACACCAACGAGATTTTTGGTGGGGGACTGATAATACCAATCGGAAAAATTCACTTCACTTCTTGGTCTTCATTTACTAAACCAAAGTTTCAAGGTGGGCTGGGTATTCGTGATCCTTACATCACAAATTTATCTTTAATACTGAAATTAGCCTGGAGGTTTATTACTGATCCCTCTTCATCCTGGGCATCCCTTCTTCCTAGCAATACCTTTCTTCTTCTAACTTCTGGACTGTTACTCCTTCTCCTTCCTCATCATGTATATGGACAAGTATCCTGAAAAGTAGAGAATTTCTTCATGGACATGTCATTTGGTCGGTTGGGAATGGTGCAAAAATTAATATTTGGTTTGATCCTTGGGTACCAAATCTACCAAATAACAGAGTGATTGGCTATCATTATGACATCGCAGATTTCAGATTTGTTGGTGAACTCATTAACCATGATTCTTATACCTGGAAGGAACATCTAATCCATGTCTTGTTTCCCCCACATGAAGCTATGGCCATTCTTAATATTCCTCTATCAAGGAACTGTACAACTGACAAGTTCATATGGAAATACACTGTGGATGGTGAATTTACTACGAAGTCGGGTTACAGAGCTATTCATGAACATACTCACAAAGATCTCCCTACATCTGGTGTTGCTATGTTTCAAGATTGGAAGAAATTTTGGAAACTCTCTCATATCTATCCTCGTGTTCTTCTATTCGCTTGGCGAGTGCTGACAAACTCTTTACCCACAAAATCAAATATCAATCGAAGAATCAATGAAGTTGCATCAACATGTCCCATATGTCAGGTATGTGATGAAACTACTGACCACCTTATTTTACACTGCACTTTTTCAGGTCAATCCTGGCAAAGCAACCATGCAATTTCTCGTCTGATTCAACCAAATTCAACCGTGTCCTCCCTACTAACTGCTCTACTCAAAGATGGTGATAAAGATAACATATCACGCTGTTTATATCAAATGTGGTCCATCTGGAAGACTAGAAACAACTACATCTTCAACAATTCGAGGATTTCTACACACAAAATCATCTATGAAGCAAAAATCCTACAAGGAAAATATGAAGCTGCATTGGGTTCAAGCACACCTTCTACTCCTCCAGTCTCTCTCAGATTGGCTTCTAATGCAACATGGCGACCTCCTGAACCAGAGACGTGGAAAATAAACTTTGATGGTGCTTATTTAGATGGCAAGATGGCAGCTTCGGCTATACTAAGAGATTCTGAAGGTTCTTTCATTACTGCTCTATCTAAATGTCAAGATGGAGGTTCACCAACAGAGGCAGAAGCTCTCGGCATCCACCTAGCACTGGTTCTCATAGAGAGAAGACAACTGAAGCATGTAAGCGTAGAAGGAGACTGCAAAATTATCATCGACTCAATTACTCACCAGGTGGAATCCTCTATTTGGCTTGCTCGTCACACAATTGCAAATGCCAGGAACTTTCTCTGCCTAAACAAGGATGTTTCCTTCTCTTATATTCACAGGAGTGCTAATGTTTGTGCTCATCAATTAGCTTCCTTCTCTTTGCTCAACAACTCTATGAACTTCTTACAAGTTCATGATAACATTCCTACTTGTATACATGATCTGGTTGTTCGCGACAGATCTAGTTGTATTTCTGTTTTTACTGAATGAATAGTCTTTATGGTATTGTTCAAAAAAAAAAAAATAATAAATTAAATAGCTCCCCCGTTGTATGAACCTATCTATATTGTTTGTAACTTTAGGTTTAGTTTGATATTTTCTTGGTGTTTTTTCTTGCTATATTGTTGGTACTTTTGTGGAGGATTAGGGTTTAATGTTCAGTATTTAAAAAATTCGTACATCTCTTTTATTGTTGACACGATAATAGTAATACAGCAACGACAGCCTAATGAATTAAATATCTCTCTGACTTTGCTAAATTGAAGTTGGACATTAATATTTGTTTAGAACAAAAGACAGGTTATCACAGACAAAATAATAAATATTATAGGTAAATCTGATAGAAGTCCTAAGCGTTTTTGATCTCACAATAAATTACCTCCGACTTTTCAGTCATAATCTAAAGTTTTTAAGCAATATATATTTCTTAGTTTAAGTTTTATTTATGGGATAATTTAGCAAATACCTCCATTCCAAATGTTGAAACTAGTATATACCTCCACTATTTTTTTTATCTAGCAAATATAACCACTCCTAAGTAAAACATAAGAAGAAAAAAAATAAAAAAGTAGGGATATACCTTAAATTTTTTACTATTCCATACTTAAAATGGGAGCATTTACTAGTTAAAAAAATATCGAAAGTATATGTTAGTTTCAACATTTGGAATGAAAATATTTGCTAAATTATCTCTTTATTTATCTAACATTTTTTTTCAAAGAAAAAAAGGATCGCATGAAATTTCCATAATTGACGGAGTTCTTTGAAGCCACTACAGTTGATGCTATGATTTTCCTGATGTAGAAGAATTCAAGAAGACAATTATTTTGGGAGTTGATGACAGTCTTCCGATAGATAACATTGTATTGTATTCAGGACCAGCTTCCGGAGTTCGGAATTGGACAATCTCATCTGCTTAGAACAACTTTCAAATTTAGCGTGATCTCGATAGAGATCGAAATCGCGGATGAAGCTCCAGAATCGATTTACAATAAAGACAAAATTTGGGCAACCAAAACTAGTTTCGAATACGACAATTCAGCTCCTTGGGCCGTCCCTAATTGTATTGTTGGCTGATCTCCATTGAGTCAAAAGAAGATGAAAAAAAAGAGAGGAAGACAATATACTTAATTATCTTATTATGATCCGATAAGTCTTCTTTTTATATTTACTTTTATGTTTTGATTTACTTGTTTTTTATTATAATACTATGTTTTAAAACCTACCTATCTACTATTTTCTCTTATGTAAACATTTATTATTAATTAGACATTGAGATGCATTTTGCCCGGCTCTATATTATTAAAAGAATTGCATGTATGCGTGTTCTTCATTGTTCTTTTGTTGCATGCTTTTTTTAAATAAAAGCCGCAAGTTTGTTCTCCAATTTTAGAAATAATATTGCTATAGCTCCCTTTTAGCAATGTTATATGTGGGGACTAATTATTATGTCACTAAACTTATATTTTCACTAATTATTCACTTAAAATCAGTTGCCATAAATTAGATTTGGTAACGGTTGGGCTGGCAAGAACTGTGTACTTATCTAAGGCAGAAAAAAAATCAAAATTTACTCAAGCATAAATCCTAGAAGAACATATGGGTTCCTAATATTAAAACTCGTTCATCAAGAGTTGTTGGATTACATATATCTCATCATTTATTTTTTTAATGACCTAAATAGAAAAAATCAATGACCTAAATAGAAAAAATTGTCACCATGTCATCACCATATTGGAAGTTTCTATTTGAGTTTTTGTAGTCGTTCTCTTATCTCTCTCACACACCCCTTTCCAAAATGTAAAAAATATATTATTATCTTCTTTTGAAAAAACAAAAAAAAAAAGTATTATGTTTACAATTAAATGAGTGTTGTTTTAAAATAATATTTGTTTAGCCCACAAAATGTTATTCTTATTATTAACTTATATTATTTTGCACCACCACCAATATATCATTAAAATCTTATGAATGCTTGTAACACGGTACAGTTACTTATTACAGTTATATATGAATGTACTGCACTGCACATATTAATC
This sequence comes from Iris pallida, assembly GCA_029216955.1. Classification (NCBI taxonomy): domain Eukaryota; kingdom Viridiplantae; phylum Streptophyta; class Magnoliopsida; order Asparagales; family Iridaceae; genus Iris; species Iris pallida. The sequence goes on from JANAVB010019200.1 coordinate 539,517, forward strand.
AACAACGTTATTTGTTCGAGTTCTCTAGTCTAGTGGTATTAGAGTGAACATGCAGAGGGACCGACAAGATTCGAGTTCCGCAATTGTGTGTGTGTGTTGAATTTCAATAAATAAAAAATCAACAATGTTATTTTGCTATATTTTACAAAATAAGGTGTTATAATTTACTTTAAGTAGACAAATAAAAAATATTATAACCTACACACACCTACACGTCCTTACGGTTCGGGGACTCGTATTATACATGTTTCGTGTTGCTTTTCACATAAGCTAAGAGCGCCGGACAGTAGACAAATCTATTTAGATTAATTCGTTCCAAATGAAGTGTATTACCAAAGGATTTTTATTTAAAATTTTATAAATTTAAATTTTCCTATTGGTGATTTGATAACCATTGCATAGCCAGAGTTGACCTTGACTTTAAATCCTACTAGCTCTTAGTTATAAAATACTAGTATTGTATACTATTATATATGCAAGGTGTGTTGCTGGCCGTATTTGATATTGTTTGAAAATTTTAAATAATAGTTTCAGTTGTCTATATTATATCTTGGGTTCATGTGCTTATTAACTATCATTCATTTATGAAGCTCTGTTTATTCTTTTTTTTTTCTCTCTTTTGCCTCCTATACTATATGCATGCATGTCTATTTTTAATACATATTTTATTACATCCAAACTTAACATTAATGGTTCTTTTTAATTACCCAAATACCCCTAAATTTTTAATTAGTAAATATGTTGAAGGGTATTTTCGGGAGAGAAAAAAAACTTTCACCGTAAAGCCAATTTTTGGCATTATATAGTAGAATATGTTATATTTTGTATGCAGAATATAGTCCCACATTGGAGGAAAACAAAATTGCTAATGCAAATATAGATGTCCAATAAAAAGGCTACTTATGGGTTAGCCATGGAGTGGGCCTATTCATGGGCATTGGCTACTGGGTCTTTGCCTAATTATTTAAAAGTCTATGATAGGCACTTAGACACTTGGGGCCTTGTTCATTCCGAATAATTTTATTTTAATTTTTGAAATTAAAATGAAAGGACACATTATTTATTGGCAATGGACTTTTTTTTTGGATTAGACATAATTAAACAATTATGACTGTTTGCCAAAAGACACCTCCAATCTTTATATAAGATAGAGTCTTCAAGCATTGAGGGATATCTCAAAATTATCTGCTTAATCTAAAAAAAAATTCTTGCTTTGTTTTATCCCTGTAGGCTAATTTTCTTCCACTATATAATCAGTATAGTCGGGAAAATATTGCCTTTAGGAAAGTAAATTTTCCATCACGACTCAAAGCATTCCGTTTCTTCGTTCTAAAAATTCTCTAACAGAATAGATTTGTAAAAAAATATTATTTATTCACCGTATAAAAAAACGTATATATACAAGGTCACTGTCTATATTAGTATGTACATTGCTCTCGCAGCAATACATAAGATGGTGATACATCAGATGGATGTAAAAACAGCTTTCCTAAATGGCGAGCTGACCGAAGAGATATACTTGCAACAGCCAGAGAGATTTGTCGTCAAGGGTCTTGAAGATAAAGTCTGCAAGTTGGTGAAATATTTGTACGGTCTTAAACAGGCTCCCAAGATGTGGCATAAAAAATTTGACAAAGTTATAAGGTCAAATGGCTACATGGTCAGCGAGACGGACAAGTGTGTTTATTGTTGGGGTTTTGGCCTTTGTTTAGAAACTTTAGTCCCACATCGGCTAGGCCAAAGGAGTTGTATCTCTATATATTAGCTATGCTAGTTTAGAGATGCACATGTGGTGTGGAGGTGCACATGGGTGTGCCATGTGGGGTTATTTTTCTAATGAAAAAAGGCTAAATCAACAATTGAAAGCATTCATACTTTTTGCTCTTGAAAAATTTATTTCCATGGGAGCTAAACCCCGTAGGGGCTTAGCGACTCAGACTCAGACTCGGACTCGGACTCGGACTCGGGCTGATGAGGCGTAATGTGGCATTTTGTTGGCGCACTTTGCACTTAGCACGTCACTTGCGCCACTCTACTGGGTACGCCACTTGCGTCACACAGCACTTTACACTTTCTACTGGGCACGCCACTTGCGCGAAAAGGTGCACTGCCAGGTTGCGCGGCCAGGTTGTGCGGTCAGATGCGCTGCCAGGTTGCGCGGCCCAGGTTGCGCGCCCAGTGGCATGCCCAGTTGCGCGCACAGGTGCGCGCTCAGTTGCGCACAGGTGGCATAGGTGGAGCAAGTGGCTCAGTGCGCGTACTGCGCGCAGTGTGCAAGTCGCGCGGGGTGCGCGAGTGGCGCAACTTTCTTCAGATCGTGCCTGTGCATGATCTGAACAGTTACTGCACATTCGGAGTGGTTATTACCACGTCCCGAATGTTGTGCTAACCGGGCAGTTGCTACTCAGGCATATAAAAGGTCTCTTCTCCCTCACAGGCAGATATACACAAGACATATACATAGAGTTACGAAAGTTTATAAGTATTTCTTAACACAAGTAAACAAAGCCTGTCAGAGAGAAGAGAAGCATTGTACCAGCGTTGCTTTTGCACGGGAGTCCGTGTACGATCCGAGGAATCAGAAGAGCAGAAGTGTTCCAAATTTCTCTGACGAACTTGCTGGTTCCTGGAAGCTATTCATGTGGGACGAATATAGCTTTGAGCAACGGTGATCATTCACCCCAGCAGGCCATCTTCCATCTTTCGCCTATCATCTTCTTCGCTACTTCGGATTACGAAATCTTTTTAGATTCTCGTAATATTATATGCTACTATAACGAGATCTTCTTAGATCTTCGTTAAACTTGCACAACCTTCCTAGAAGTGTTGTGTTGGAACATTGTTCTTACAATTGTTTCATCTTCTCAGTTTTCCATCGAAAAATTATGCCCCGGAATCTCAAAGCTATATTGCTACGATGGAAAACTTTAATGCTTCACTCCTCAAAACTGACTTTTGTAAGTTAGAAAAGTTTGATGGAAAGGATTATCAAGTCTGGAAGAGGAAGGTTTATCTCACTCTTCAACTCAGAGACGTAGATCACATGCTTCTTGAAGAGGAACCTACTATTCCAGATACTGGGTCTGCTGCCGCAATCACTGCGGCTACTAAACTTCAGGCCAAGTGGAGAAGGGAGAATAGCATTTGCAAGCTGCTTATCCTGAATGCTATGGAAGATTCCCTAGCAGAATCTTACAGTAAGAAACCTATTGCCATAGACATATGGGAGTCTCTGGAGAAACTATACGAAGAAGACAAGAACATGAGCAAGATATTTGTGGTTGAAAAATATCACAAATGGCTCTTTGAGGACGAGAAGTCCATGCTGTCGCAGGTAAAGGAATTCCTGAAGCTGCGACAGAAGTTGAAATACGAGGCGATGTCCCTCCCCGACAAGTTTGTTGTTGGAGGGATTGTCTCAAAGCTCCCCGCTGGGTGGAGCAAGTTCTATGCAAACATGCATAGGAAGAAGCTTGAGATCAACCTTGAAGATCTCTTACAGAAAATCTATGTTGAGGACCAGATGCGGGCTCAACTCAAGATGGACGCACTGTCCAAGCAATTGGCTAACGCCAATCTGGTTCATACAAAGGAACCAAGGGGAAAGCAAGCGACTTCCCACAGCAAGAAGAAGGACCCTGACAATCTGAAAGTCAAGAAAACTTCTTTCAAGCAAAAGAAGCCAAAGTCTGTCACGATCCGTACCCTAGAATAAGGGGCCGAGACGTGGGTACGTCCATCCTACGCCACAGTGTCGGCGGTAAAATGCTGTCCTAGGTCAAACATCTAACAATATAAAGGTACCTGTACAGTATATACACTTCGAATGGAGGTGATATAGCAATACAGTCTCAATCACATCTAAGGTAGAGCATGATAAGGATAGATAAAACATGAAATCCGAAAGAGATACATCAGAGAGAAGTCTAAGTGTCAAAGATACACAAACCCAGAAAATATCTCAAAGCTCAATACAGTAATCCATAGAATAAATACAACTCTAGATAACTGAAAATAAGCTATAAGAAAGATCCTAGCTATCTATACAACCTCTACTGTGTCTCCTCTAGGCTAGCAGGCAATCTTCAAGCTATCTGTAAAATTTATCAACAGGTCCAGTCAGGACAGGAGCGAGTACAGTACATCTCAACAAATCATAACAGGCTAGGAAATATAAACATGCTAGAGAGTAAGATACAGGAAACTGAAGAACAACATGATGTAAAAGAGAGAGACTGTAAGTAAATAGCTACAATATATAGAGAACTATCAGTGACTAGTGATTCAGAGCACAAGATGGTTATGTAAACGGCACGATATTGTACACGAGTAATCTACAGAGGTTGTACACGTGTAATCTAATGGATTGATTACATAACCACTTTTACTCCCCCGCCCCAATTAATACACAAGGATCTAGCTAAGTTATGTTATTGCACACGAAGTATAGTCGCACACGAGATCATGTGAATACATGAATATATACGATTTCACACGATTTGTACACGAATGTCACGAATACAAGGAGTACACGATGCTCACGATAAAGTACACGAACACGAATACCCGATGTATCCGCTAAGGGGATTACATCGCACAACAACATCCATATAGTACTAATCCGTGTTTCCAACGTGTCAGCATCATGTAAAGTAATCTAAAGCAGGAAATATACTCCTAATACAGGATATAAAATGATCAGAGAATGTACTCGCCTGATAACCTGAACAACTGATAGGTATAGGGGTCCAACTGAAGCCACAGAGTCCTATTTAAAGCAACACAGGTTACAAGGTGTTCAAGTTGTAATAAATGAATTTCTACAAGCAATCTATATTATTCTAGGTTCTTCTAAATCAACTCTAGGTCAACTCCGGTCAATAATCTAGTCAAACTAGGTCAAGTGTTGACTTATAGTTGACTTTTGGTCAACTGGTCAACTCTGGTCAAACATGGTCAATTCTAGTCTAATTATTAAAGATATAAAATGTACTTCCACTGCCAAAATAAGTCATATCAGTGACGTAATTAGCGACGCCAATTTAAAATGTCGCCAATATTTTTGGTTTTAGCGACACAAAATTTAAGCTTCACATTACGTCGCTGGTAGCGACATACAACGACATATTATGACTACCTATAGTCTAATAAAAACCAACGTCGTTGATTTGTCGAAAAACGTCGCTAGTTTTATCATTTCAGCGACGTTTAGCGTCGCAAAGGTTATAACGTCGCCGAATATTAAACCAATACCGACGTTTTGCGACGTATTTCGGGCGTCGCTAATTTTTGCTAAATAGGGTTTTCTCGGTTCCACTTTTCATTTCTTCCTCTTCCCAAATTTTTTGTTCCCGTCCCTCTTCCCCCAACCTCGACGACAGCCCGACCCCCTTCCCTCCGGCGCCACTCATCCTCCTCCTCCACCGCGAGCTCCTTCTCTTCCCTCCAGCGAGCCCCTTCTCCTCCTCCTCCTCTACCGCGAGCCCCTTCTCTTCCTCCACCGTGAGATCCTCCTCCTCCACCACCGCGAGGAGACTGAAGGTAAACCCTAACCCTAATTGAGGTATTTTTTGTTTCCAAAATGGACACGGAGACATATTACGACCATGTGTTCACTGATACAGTGTGTTCGTGAGGTTTTGGACACTTTGTGTCCATTTGTTGGACACGTGGACACCCGCAAGCATGCATATATATGTATTTCACCTCTGTACACTTAATCCCCTCCTCCTCCACCACCGAACTTGTCCTCCTCCTCCTCTTCCACCACCGTGAGGAGACTGAAGGTAAACCCTAACCCTAATTGAGGTGTTTTTCGTGTCCAAAATGGACACGGAGACACGTTACGACCATGTGTTCACTGATACAGTGTGTTCGTGAGGTTTTGGACACTTTGTGTCCATTTGTTGGACACGTGGATACCCCCAAGCATGCATATATATGTATTTCACCTCTGTACACTTAATCCCCTACATACACTTGTGTATTTTCGTATTAATTTAGATTTGCATATTGGGTTTGGGTTTCGATATAGTGTTTGATACATTGTTTCACCTTGCAACATTCCTATACTTATTTTAGACAACAAGTATATGAACCAATTAGTCAACATCTATTTGTTGAAGTATGGTACTCCATTCTTCGTAAGTTCTAGCTATATATGTCTCAAGATCCAATACTCGAAAATCCCTAGAAGAAGAAGAAGAAAAGAATAAAATGACATCGCTCAACACCCTATGACAACTCTTTGTAGAATTGTGTTAAACTGTGAGTTCTACAGTATGGTTCTCTTTGTAGAATAAAATGACATTGCTCAACCCTATCGATCCTCCATACAAGTCTTCCTTCATCTATTGTCTTAAAGTGTGAGTTCTACAGTATGGTTCTCTTTGTACAATTGTGTCTTATTTTAGACAACAAGGGTTTCCTATTTTTATAGGTAACATGGCAACATGTGTAAGGGAACATATAGGTGTGTGTTTGTGTTTGAAAGGGAGTGTCACAAGAGTAAGACATGAGCATGTGTTAGTATTTTGAGCTGTGAGAGTGTTTGTTCTATTGAGGTTAGTACCAACTGGCAAGTTAGGTTAAAAGAACCTGGGAACTATGGTGTGGTTGTATACATCATGTATATGTATGTGTGTGTCTAGTGGGAGAAAGGCTAGTTAGAAATGGCTAGTTTGACCAAGTTGGACTAGTTTAGCTTAGAGTTGGCTCGGTTGGACTATACATAATATATAGACTAATATCCTAAAACTTTACTTCTACAAATCAGCCTATATGAAATATTATAGACACGGGTGATATACCGCCGCGATAATCTCTGACCACCATACGCGCAAACACGCGAAAGAAAAGTTAGCAATGCGAAAAGAAGATGACAGATAATCTCTGACCATTTAACGTAAAGTGTCATGTGTACATATACTGCGGAAACTGTAGACCGCATGAACTGACAATTGCATATCATTCACTACCTTAATGTATCTATCTTACAGAATTATGGAGCTGAATTACTATCTGCGAAATCGTACTTGGATGTACAACCGTCATCCTGATGACATGTGCGGTGTACGGGATGAATTCATAGAGGGTGTACACCAGTTCCTGCAGTTTGCCAAGGCGTTCCCTCAGTACATGGACGGTACCAAAATTAAGTGTCCGTGTGTGAGATATCGCAACTTGAAATATCATCCTGAAGTGGATGTCACATATCATTTATACTCGAAGGGTTTCACGCCGAATTACTATCAGTGGAGCGAGCACGGAGAACTTGTATCTTTAGCATCGGAGTACGAGCCTTATGTGGATGTCCACAACAACGCTCCTTACGACGATGGGTTGGTGAACATAGTTTTCGACGCGGCCGGGCCTAGTTTCAATTCGGATGATCATGATGCACCTAAGGAGGCACCGAACCCCGATGCTGCACAGTTTATGGAGTTGCTGGAGAATGCAAGGACTCCATTATATCCTGGTTGTGAGGATCATTCACCGTTGGAGGTGGTTACAAGATTGTTGAGCATCAAGTCCGATTTTAATATGTTGCAAGATTGCTATAACCGTCTTATGGAGTTGCTTATAGAAATATTGCCTGAGGGTACGAAGTTGCCTAAAGACTTCTACCGGTCTAAGAGGATGGTTAGATCGCTCTGGATGGGATACGAAAAAATCGATGCCTGTCGCAACGGGTGCATGTTGTACTACAAAGACGACAAGGATGAAGACGCCTGCAGATTTTGTGGTGTCGATCGCTACAAGGCATGTGGTAGAGGAAAGTCTGTCAGTGCCAGGAAGCCTAGCTCTTCGATGCACTACTTGCCGTTGACGCCGCGGTTGCAACGATTGTTTATGGTGAAGGAAACTGCAGAAAACATGAGTTGGCATAAGCGGAAACATATCGAAGGAGTGTTGGATCACCCATCTGATGGAGAAGAATGGAAGCACTTTGATCGAGAGTATCCAGATTTTGCTTCTGATCCGCGTAATGTCAGATTGGGTCTCTGCTCCGACGGTTTTACCCCATTCGGACTTTCGGTATCCCAGTATTCGTGTTGGCCTGTGATCGTCACCCCGTACAATCTACTGCCTTGGATGTGCATGAAGACTCCGTATATGTTTTTCACCGTTATTATCCCAGGTCCGAACAATCCGAAAAGGAACATCGATGTGTATTTACAGCCGTTGATTGATGAGTTGAATCAGCGGTGGGAAGTAGGTTCCAACACGTACGATGTATCTAGAAAACAAAATTTCCGGATGCGGGCAGCACTTATGTGGACCATCAACGACTTTCCGGCCTATGGAATGTTATCTGGATGGAGCACGCATGGTCGTCTTTCATGTCCGTATTGCATGGACAGCACTAAGGCTTTTCGTTTGAAATACGGAGGCAAACCGTGCTTCTTCGATTGTCATCGACAATTCCTGTCGAAGGATCATCCGTACCGGAGGAACATGAATGCTTTTCGTGCTGGCGTTGTGGAGAAGGCTAATCCTCTGCCAAGGTGGACCGGATACACGATATGGGAAGAGGTAAAAGATTTACTAAGAGCTATTGAGCAGCCTGCTATGGGCTACAAGTGTGACGGATTTGGTCGCACTCATAACTGGACGAAGAGGAGTATATTCTGGGATCTTCCATATTGGAGCACCAATCTGATTAAACATAACCTTGATGTCATGCATATCGAGAAGAATGTGTTTGACAACATAATTAATACTGTAATGGACGTAAAGGGAAAGACGAAAGACAATCCAAAGGCTAGATTGGACTTGGAAGAAATATGTAGACGTCCTGCATTGCATTTGATAGAGGACGGGAATGGGAAGTTGAAGCAGCCTAAGGCAATTTTCTCACTGGAGAAGGAGGATAAAGTGAGGCTTTGTAGGTGGATTCAAGGTCTGAAATTTCCAGATGGGTATGTTTCGAACTTGAGAAGATGCGTCGACCTCAAGGAGAACAAACTGACAGGTATGAAGAGCCATGATTGTCACGTATTCATGGAGCGGTTAATTTCGATTGCATTTCGAGAATTCTTACCGCAGGCAGTTTGGGATCCATTGACAGAGCTTAGCATATTCTTCAGGGACCTTTGTTCTAAGAAATTGCTCGTTGAACGTCTAGAAAAGCAAGAGAAGGACATTACGGTTACACTGTGCAAGCTAGAGAGGGTGTTCCCTCCTGGATTCTTTGAATCTATGGAGCATTTGCCTTCTACGAGGTACGTGTTGGTGGACCCGTCGAATATCGATGGATGTACCCGTTCGAGCGACATTTGAATCACCTAAAAAGAAAGGTGAAAAATAAGGCTCGGATCGAGGGTTCTATTTGTGAAGCCTATATTCTCGAAGAGATTACAAATTTTTGCTCCTCCTATTTCAAACCTCATATTGCTACGAATAAAACGAGGGCTCCGAGAAACGACGATGAATATCAAGAATTTAATGATGGAATACTGAAAGTATTCAATGCGTTCGGAAAGCCTTCGGGGAAAATGAAGAAGAGATATTTGAATGACGAAGAGCTAAGGGCTGCTTAGTTGTATGTATTACTTAATTGCGACGAGGATGAAGTGGAGAAGCTAGAGGGGTAAGTAACTCGAGATGATGAGTTTACGTCATCTCAATGTAATAGTATAAGCTAATATTATTGTACTAATCGGCGGTTGCTTCGTTGTTTTCCAGCACATATAATGATGAGTTGAGGCTGGTTAGACCCTACCTAACAGACGAAGCATTAGAACAAGAAATGAGACATCATTTTCCTTCTTGGTTGAGCAAATATGTAAGTAGCTCGGTAATTGCTGGCCTCTTCTAATGCAACTGCACAATAAATAAATTATTATCGCTTCTTTGATATTCAGGTCGATCGTCTAATTTCACCCGAGATTGAATTAATTAGAACTCTTGCCAAGGGACCAATTACTTTTGTTAAAATATGGCCAAGTTACTGTGTCAACGGCTTTTGGTTCAAGTCGACAAATGCTCCGATCAGATACAGCTTCCTGGATCTTGATTCCACGAAAAACAGTTGTTTGTGTATCAAGTCTTCGAACTACAAAGACGTCGATCCAGGAAATGATTTCTTTGGCATCTTGCGAGAGATTGTGGAGTTGTCATATAATAATGGCAGAGAACCTGCAAAGATCGTGTTCTTCAAGTGTGAATGGTTCGATCCGATTGAAAATCAAGGTTGGAAAAAGGACAAGCATGGTCTTCTGGATATAAACTACAAGCGTAGATATCAAGGCTACGAACCGTTTGTCCTAGCAACTCAGGCTCAGCTCGTGTACTTCACAGCTTATCTGAGACGGGGAGCAACGAAGTCTGACTGGTGGGCAGTATGCAAGACTAAAGCCAGAGATACTTTTGATGTTGACGAAAAAGCTTACCGGGAGGATGAGCTACCTCTTGTAACCAATATTGTCGATGTGGACTCCACGGAAGTTACGCATTACATGACACATAATATAGAAGATGTAGAATTATCCGAAGAGGAAGACGAAGCCGACGAAGGCGAAGATGAAAGTGAAGATGAGGAGGAAGAGGAAGATGAGGTCGAGGAAGACGAACAAGATGATTATTCTGAAGATGATTGAGAGAGATATACTTATCTGAACTTAGATGTTTCTTCTATAATACATTATCTGGACTTAGATGTTTATTGTAGAATGTATCATCATATGTTGTCTTAGTTATTATCTTGTCTTTGTTGTACTTTCATATTTCTAGTCTCTATTATTTGTTGTACTTTCATATTTCTAGTCTCTATTATTTGTTGTACTTTCATATTTCTAGTCTCTATTATTTGTTGTATTATCATATGCTGTTATCAGGTATGGCAGGTCGTCGCGGAGCGTACCGAAGGGGACAACGAGGTCACTCTCCTCCGGTACTTCCTACAGGTACTGCTAGAGGACGAAGTTTTCCTTCGGTACCTCATTCTGGTACCGGCTCTGGATCCTCGTCGCCGATTACTCCTCCATATCGGACAGTAGGTGGGCCTGGTGGGATGATGTCACGTGGCATATCTCCTGGGACGAGTAGTTCCAGGCCTGTTGAGAGTGATCACCCGTCTAGCGTTCCTACTGCTCATACGATGATGGAGACGGATGAGCAGATGGCGGAGGCTGCGGCGGCGGCCGAGACGGCGGCGCCGTCGGCCGACCAGCATCATGCAGATGATGCGTGCGCCCCTCCGGAGGAGAGGAGGACGGAGATCTGGGCCGACGGTACAAAGTAGGTGTTTTGGTTTATAATTTTTTCTTTCTGTTTTTATCATAATTTAACTTTTTTCATGAATTCTTTATGTTTGTATAGATATCGTCCCCCAGAGGTACAGAGACGTCTAGGCCACTTGCTGAGGCATAATTATGGTGGTGCTTGGATTAACTACTCTGAGGCTCCGTACGAGAGGAAGGCCTTCTGGTTTGCGTGCTTCAAGGTTAAAATATATTTGTTTTTAACATGAATCATATAATTTTTGTATATTATATATAACTGATAAATATTTGGTTTGCGCTCTTCTAGGATATGTTTTTCTATCCACCGCACCGGGCCGAGCTTATCGAGGGGATGTTTCCTGCCGTCGCTGCCAAGCTGATCTGCGACTCTATCAATGATCAGAAGGATCGTGATCGTGCCGAAAAGCCGATCCAAGGTTGGATCACCCCTGATCAATGGAATGCGATGAAGGCTCGATTCGAGGAGCCAAAGTACAAGGAGAAGTCGGAGAAGGCCAAGGCGGCTAGGCAACATGCCTCAAAGTGGTATGGTGGGTCGATTCCGATGACAGAACATTTTCGTCGTCTGGTATGTCTTCCTCTTTTAGAAATATTATTTTAATACAAAACCGATAAATTATTACTAAGATAATATATTTAATTACAGGTACAAAAGGTCGGTAACGCCGACATGGTGACCGTCTTTCTGGCCACCCATCATCGCGGCGCTGACCTTATTGACGAGAGGGCCGAGCAGACTTATGTAAGTATTACAATACGTTATCTTAATTTAATACTTCGTGTCAATTTTAATATAACTTAGTAAATATGATGCAAATAAATATTCATGTAGTTAGTAATAATAAGTATATTAATTAGAAATTAGAAATAATAAGTACATTAATTAGAAATTAGTAATAATAAGTATATTAATTAGAAATTAGAAGTTAGTAATAATAAGTACTTTCTAGGCCGAGTATCAGAGGCTGCGGGAACGGGCGGCTGCGAGTGCACCTGATGCAGGCGAGGCCGGTACTTCCTCGCAGCCCACTCAGGCTCCGTCGACGGACGAGCTATGGATGGCCGCCGCTGGTGGACTCTGTAGGGGTACGTACTATGGTACGGGATCCTATGGCACCCTAGTTGCGACCCAGTCCTCTAGAACATCTCCTGCTAGTGTGCATGGTCCACAGCCGTCCCAGAAGTCTGCCCGAGTCCACCAGATGATGGAGTCTCTCCGTGGCGACCTGCTACGACGGATCGAGGAGCAGTCTCAGCACGACGATCCTGCGCTGCTAGCACGATTGGATGCGCTCGACCGCGGCATTATGGACCTCAGGGAGACGACTGAGAGGACAGAGCGCACCGTTGGAGGGTTAGAGCGCACGGTCACGGAGCTGCAGACAGGACAGGTGACCATGGCCGAGAGGATGAGATTGGCGCAGGAGTCGATGGTCGAGAGCAGTGATAGAATGTTATCTATCATGGATTCATACCACCAGCGACTTACAGCGTTGGAGCGTGCTTGTCTTCCGGGTGCGCCTTCATCTTCTTCGACACCGACTCCACCGACGTCACTGCCTACATCGGTATCGATTTCACGTGAGGAGTATGAGTTGTTCTTATCCCTTCGTCGCGGCGGTGCCCCTTCTGCACCAGATTCTTAGTAGTCCTAGTTAGGACTGTTTCTGTGTTTGTTTCATTATTTGTTTGTGACTTTTTTCATTTGTTGGTTGTGTAGATTTGGATACTTGGTTGTTTGGATACTTGGTTATTTGGATATTTGGTTATTTGGATACTTGGTTATTTGGATATTTGGTTATTTGGATATTTGGATATTTGGTTATTTGGTTAGTTGTTGTGTGATTGTTGTAAACTTGGTTATTTGGATATTTGGTTATTCGCAATTATTGACGTCAAGTATACAAACTTGGTTAGTTGTGTATAGCGAGAAATGGACATTCTGTGATTGTTTGGATCCTATTCTACAGTGAGAAATAAACATTCTGTGATTGTTTTAAACTGCAGGAAGAAATGGACATTCTGTATTTTATTATTTTTATTTTTTTCAGAATTAGCGACGTTTACCGACGTACACCGACGTACTTTTACGTCGGTAAACGTCGGTAAATATGCGATATTATCCAGTTTACCGACGTTTTAGCGACGTTATAATATGTCGGAAAACGTCGGTACACGTCGGTGCACGTCGGTAATATTCCCAGGAATTTCCAGGATGTACCGACGTTTAGCGACGTTGAACATGTCACTAAACCACCGACGACTCGTCGGTAATACGTCGGTAAATTACCGACGCGTAGCGATACGCAGTAATACGTCGCTAATCCACCGACGTTACGACGGTAGACGTCGACAATATACCGACGTATATCTACGTCGGCAAACGTCGATAATTGCGACGTTTGGCGACGTTTAGAAGATTAGCGACTTACATTTCAGCGACTATCACGAAACGTCGGTAATTCCGTCGCTAAATATCTTTAGCGACGAAATTTGTCGTTTTAGCGACGTCTTTTTGCGTCGCTAAAACGACTTATTCTGGTAGTGTTCGTTATTTGTACGTCGAAACTTACGACACGCAAATCGAGGTAAGATGATCAACGATAAAGTTAATAATCTTATTATAGTGATCCACGTGTCTATCTTGTCAATTTCAGCGATGTGAGATCACTGGAATTGACTGATCTCAGTTTCGTTGTACTAATCCCGAAATACGAACATTATAAGAATTAATTATTAATAAAAGGTGATACATAGAGAAACTATCTACAAACATTGTCGGACGATGAAATAAACATCGCCAACGTGTCCAGAATGGTCAAATTAGCTAGGATAGCCTACCCATCGGTCCAATTTGGATACAAGGGCAAAAAGGTAATTTTAGGTCAAAAACGGTATCCGTGTCGGAGCCGTTTTGCACCGAAAAATGTGCAAGAAAATAAGTCTATAAATATAACAAATTATATGTCCACGAAACCAGAATGACGATATGAACCTAACGGTATATCCAGAATTGGATTCCGTTGACCCGATCTCAATTTGGTCCGTTGACCAGAATATTAGAATTTCGGTTTGCACGAAAATGCATGCCGGAGCCAACGTTCTCAAAACTCAGTAAACTACATGTCAACGATTCCAGAATGACGATACGAACTCAACGGTATATCCGGAATTGGATTCCGATGAGCCGATCTCAAAATGACCCGTTGACCCGGATATTGGTATCCGACTTGCACCAAAATGTGTGTCGGATCCAATGTCCACCAAAATCTAACAAATTATATGTCAACGAGTCCAGAATGACTATACGAACTCAACGGTATATCCGGAATTGAATTCCGATGAGCCATCGTCAAAAAGTCCCGTTGAACCAGACTGTGGGACCCACTTTGCACCGAAATGCGTGCCAAGGCCCACGTCCTCCAAATCTAACAAATTTTATATGAAAACATGCCAGAATGACGCCACGAGTCTACTGGTGGTGTCAGAAATGAAATCTGGAGTCCCGTGTTCAAAAATAAAATTTTACAAGTTGGAAATTACAAATTCGGACGGCCAACTTTGGCGTCGAATTCAACCAATCAAACAAGCTCACAATGAAATGAAACTGGAGGAGTAGTAAGAGGGTTATACCAGCTTCGCACAGGAACTAGTAGCATGCCAAATGGAGCTGCAGTGGAGGAGGTACAAGCTGACGAAGTTGACTCCGCGAAACTGTCCAAAATTAATACAATTTAAATGGTCAACTTGGTGGCCGGTTTTGATGTATCAAACGATAAAATCAACGGATGAAAATTGACAGGAGTGAAGATGGATATACCGAGATTGTGGCGGAGCGAAGAAATTAACGATCCAATGGTCGGATATCTCAAAAATTGCACGCGAAGTTGCTGCGATGGGGTGCCAAAACGGACTTAATTTTGCGCGCGTCACGGAAATTAACGATCCATTTCTGGCCGGCAGCAAGCTGCTGCTGTTGCTGCGGCTGCTGTGCGTGGCTTGCGCGACCTGGCCCGGCCCGACGACGATGGGGGCGGCGTGGACACAGCGAGTTCGGCGGTGGCACGTGGCCATGGCGGCGGCGTACGGATGTGGAGGTGGTGGTGGCGGATTGAAGTGGTGGTGATGGTGGTTAGATGAGGAGGAGGAGGCCGGTGGTTCGGCCATGGGAGATAGCCGGGGCTGACCTCGGCCAGGGGGTGGCGGCACGACCAAGGAGTGGTGGCCGGCGGCCTCGGCCAGGAAGTGCTCGGGCTATGGGCTGAGGAGATGAAAGGAATGGGTTGCTGTGGTGAAAAGAAAGTGTGGGAAAACTTTAGAAAGAGAGAGAGTGAATGAATAATTAATGTGTGTGTGAGTTTGTGAGGGGAGGAGAGAGAATGCCATCCCTAGAAATTAGGGCCGGCCACATGTGAGGAAGGGGTTTGGGAGTTTGTCATGTAGGAAATGGATGGATAGGATTAATAGGAAAAATCCAAGGGCTATGATTTAAATGTAGAAAAATAAATAGGTTATTCCTATAGGGATTTCAATAACAGAATTTTCAATAAATATTAAAATAGGCAAACAGGGTATTTAATATTATTTTTGGACGAGGAAAGTGAGGGTGTCACGATGGAGGGTAGCACGAAGCTGGGCTGGACTTGGTGGAGCCGGATTGGGTCAAAATCATACATTACGCAATAATCGAATAAAAAATAGATGTTGATGATCATGGGTGAATAAGTAGCACGTGGGAATTCCAATAAATGGGATACAGGTGTCATGCGGGTAGTAGGCTCAATGTGGACCATGACCATATTTGGGGCTGACAGGTTTTGGTCGACAGGGTACCCACAAATCAAGTTGGAAAGTGAATGTGATACCGTGAGGTAAAATAAAATCGGGTCACGTGTCAGGAAAGTTGTGTGAAGCAAATGGAGCACAAAATGGCCTGTCTAAGTGGGACACGAAGGTCATGGGTGAAGAGCGTCTCGAGTAGATCATGCATGATGAGTTGGTGTCAAGAGGATGACTGGTCTGGTGCTCCCAAATTAAAAGTCACAGTAACGTGCTAATAATGATCAAGGAAAAGAGTGGGAAAACTAATAAATGATCAAATGGTCTAATTTGACCCGAAGTTGTGCGAAGCAAAAAGAGTACAAGGAAACAAGTTTGGATGGGACATTGTATACCATCATAAAGGTAGTCCTGTCCACTACAAAACTCATGAAGAAGGTTTCCAGAGTTGAACATCCCTGAAGAATAAATAACAGAATAATTTATTTATTGAAACTAGATCAATCAGAAAAATTTAAAAAAAATCAACCCGAAATTCAGGGTGCTCACAAAGTCTCAGATGCCTTGCTTCAAGTGTGGCAAGAAGGGCCTGTAGGAGCGTAAAAAGTACTTAACAGACCAAGTCAAAGAAGTTGAGAACTTTACGCAATTCAAACTGAGTCAGACTCAGACTTTACGCGGAGATCAAACAGACTACAACTCTACGCGAGCTACTTTACGCAAGAGCTATTCACTGAGCTTTTATACGAAGGACAGGCTGTCAAATCATTACAATTAATGTGCGTGATACTGTTTCTGACATAATAATTTTTTGACAGCGGACAACACAGCAGCCGAGAAGATTTGATTTACACCAAACCCAACACTTGTCGTTTAGTGTGCAGATGGGCTACTTTACGCTCAAGAGATTGCTTCTTTTACGCACGAAAGCTATTCGAGCTTTTTACGCTCAAGGTTGTTGTGCGCGTAAAGTTTATTTGAGCTAATTTTACGCTCAAGGCTATTTTTAGCCACTTTACGCGGGAAGTTTATTTTGGGCTATTTTTACGTCCAGTCTGCTACTTTACGCAGGAAGTATATTTTGGGTCATTTTTACGCCCGATCTTTTTTGGCTACATGAGAACGTGGTCTACTTACGTGGCTTTCATACCACACTTATCGAGGAACGTGTATACGTGCTCTCCCCATTTTACTGAAGTAATGGGACACGTGTCATAAAGCGTAGAGGATGATTTTCATCGTGGGCGACAGTTACTCGCGTAGAGACCCAACTTGGTTGCTTTTTACGCACAGAGGTCTAATCTATAAATAGACATATTTGTTTTATACAAAAGATCAAGAGATCAAAGAAGAGATACATGAGAGGAAATTCTGAGAAAACTCATATTTTCAGAGTGATATTCCCAGAAGTATTTCTTCAACTTTTTCTCAAGAACAGGGTGAAGCAAAGCAGGAAAGCATTCGACTGTGCCATCAGTGCCGTTGTTCGATACCTTTCTGGTGACGTAGTTCTTCCGATTGTTTGTCTTCTGCAAGAAGTTTTCTTTATCATCATCGTATGGTCCATGGAACAAAGTGATCGCTCTCAGATCAGACTTTCATAGCAATACTTCCCAGAACAATTTAGACTTTGTACTTTTTCTCGTTTTCTTTCAAAAGCCAATTTTAGGCATTTTATTAAGTGAAACAAAATGGCGACTCTGCTGGAGACGACCTTCTCCTCTGATGAGAAGGCAATTGCTCAATATAATGATGTGTCGGTCGGATCGACAAAGAAGACTCCGGTTGTTCACTTTGACCAGACTGCTTACGAAGAAATGCTCTGAACTGGGGGTAGTACTCGCTGCTCCAATGTTCAGAAATCGTGGAAGGCGCAAAAAGTTTGGATACCTAAGTCCAAAGCATCCTCGGATCTCCCTGCTGTCTCTGAAGGCAAAGGAATCCTTCCTACTCCTGTTGTGGAGGCTTCCGTCTATGATGAGGCAGTCTCTACTTCAGTGATACGCCCTGGGCGTAAAAATCAGTCTTTCGTCGGTGACGTGGTAGACTCTCAAGTTTTACGCTCTGCGCGTAAAAATCAAGTTTTACGCACTGTGCGTAAAAATCAAGTATTAGGCTCTACGCGTAAAAGCCAGTCTCCCGTCTGTGACGTGGTAGATACCCAAGTTTTACGCTCTACGCATAAAGGAAACTCTCTCGTCTGTGACGTGGCAGATACTCATGTTTTGCGCTGTACGCATAAAGGTAAATCTCCTGTCGGTGACAGAGTAGTTAAAGTTCATACTGATGCTTTTGCATCTAAAGTGAATTTGCCTGCACGCATGCAGCATAAAAATATGAATTCTATTATTGGTAAAACTTCAGTTTTTTACCAAAAACCTTCTTACACTGCTTTACGGAAGGTACCAAACCTTCAGATTACGCGTAATATTGATGGAGTCCTTTGTGCACAAAAATCTCAGGATTTACGCACGCAACTCCAGGCGCGTAAAAATGTCCAGTTTGGTTCTGCTAATGCAGCCGGTAATCTTCTTTATACACAAGGGACTAAACGATTCTCTGTCCCAAATATAATAAAAAAGACTACTCCTTCAACTTATTCTGATTTACGCGAGTTGCTTGTACAAAAGCGTAAAGACAGAAAATCTCATGTGACACTCCCCAAAAAAAATCACCATTGCGAGTGTCACCAGATTGTAATCAAGTGTTGTTGTTCGGCTTCTAAACGGTCAGTCTTTGACCGACTAAGCTACAATGTGCCTCAGCATCAGTTGATGACCAAGAACAGGAGTTGTCATATGCATCAGTCAATATGACATCCCATACCAATAGAGGACGACGTCCAAGGCACAACTCGTCCTAAACTCCTGGTCAACAACAGTTCAACCGACTTCTTGATTCCTTTGAAGGAGTATATCAGAATACCCGTTTGAGAAGTCAAAGACAGTTGCAATCTTCAGATTCAGAAGCTGGGGGTACCCAGTCTTTGGAGTCCGAAACTGATAGTATTGATTCATACCTCTATACTAATCCTTCTGTATGTTCAAGGGAGGTTGAATCTTATGCTATCGGAGATGAACCGGAGACGTCAACTACTAATACAGAACAACGTCTCTCTGCTGTTGAACAGTCATTGAAAGACATGCTTACTATGATGCAAAGTATGCATCAAATAATAATGACTCAGCAAACTGCTCAGCCAGCAGTAGTACCACCGGTGCAGGTAGCAGCACAAACTCAAGATAGTCAAGGGGTTGATATACCTTTGAATAATCTTAGTCAAGGGCCTGCTGTCAATCAAAATTATGCATCTATAGATTCTCTCATTCCAGAAGATGTACCACCTCCGGTGGGGGTTACGATACATCCAACGACTATTCAATCAAATGTGCTTCCTCAAAATAGTGAAGCTATTCAAGCAGTGCGTGAGCTAAAAGCAAAGTTTAAAGTTTTGAAGCACAAGGATCAACTCCAGAGGTTAGGGATTAAGCAACCTTATCCTCCTCATTGGAATGATGTACCCTTTCCTCCAAAATTTAAGCCACAATCGATGGTGTTATTTGATGGAAAGGCTTCTCCCAGTCAATATATCAATTATTTTGATATTATGACTGTGCATCTGCAGAAGAATGATGCTCTTCTCATCCGAGTTTTCATCGAATGTTTGACGGGTTCAGCTTATGACCGGTATCGCAGTCTACCCGACAATTGCATATCGTCTTTTGACGAGTTTAAAGCAATATTTTTCTCCCGCTTCTATGAAGGAGGCATGGACATGAATATGTCCTCCTTAATAGAAATCAAATAAAAGGAGAAAGAAGATACTCAGATGTTCATCGAACATTTTCGACAGGAAACTTTGAAAATGCCTTCGGGTATGCCAGATTCAGCATTAATTGATACATGCAAGATGAATCTGAGACCAACTATTGCTGTCTTTACAGGCTCTCAATTTACAGATTGGGTCTCGTTCATTATAGCAGCAGTTTCAGCCGAGACCAATGGTAGATTGGCTCGGAAACATGGGATGGTCTTTGCTTCAGAAGACAAAGGAAAGAAAGGCTCTTCTGGTAATAATTCCGGCAATCGTAACGGAAAAGGGAAGGAAACCTTAGTGGTCAATCTTTCAAAATCTAAAACGATGCCAAATAGTACAGAGTCTTCCAAACCAAAGAAAGAATACTCTTTTGATGATAGTGATATCCCAGGGATATTCTAATATCTTGTAAAGAGTGGCAAACTCCAAATTCCAGAGCCAAAAAGGCCTAATGAGGTGAATCTGACTGACAATCCCAAATATTGTATCTATCATAGATACATAAATAAACCTACTAAGGCTTGCTACGTCTTAAAGAAGAAAATCCAAGAGTTGATAAATGCTAATGTCATCGCTTTAACTAATAATGAGCATACAGTTACAACTAATATAATTTCTCTTCAATTTGGAGGTTTTTCTCCACAACAAGTTGCAGATGGGATTGTCCCAATTCCTAAGGCAACTATGAAGATTGTGAATCTTCCGCTTGCTAGAGAGCAAAATGAAGGATTATTGCCTCTCAAATTAAAAAATGGTGAAATCATGTGGGTACATCCTGACTTAGTACCTGAAATGGAAGATGAAGGTAAAACTTTAAAATCCAAGAAAGGTCAAAAAGTTAAAACCTGCAATATGATTTCTCATGTTGTTACTCCAGATCATGATGATTTGGATCATCTCTGGTGTCACGACCCGCACCCACTGTTAGGGTACGAGAACGTAACAACGCCCAGCCTACGCCGCAGTGTCGGCGGTAGAACGCTGTCCTAGGTCAATCATCTAACAATATAAAGTACCTGTACAGCATATACTCTCCGAATGGAGGTGATATAACAACACACAATCTCAATCACATCTAGGGTAGAAGAATGAAGACAGATAGACATATAGTAACTCAAGAGAACAGTATATAGATGAAATAAGTCCAAGTGTCTAGGATAACATAACATCAGAATGACAACTCAAAATACAATAAGTCTAAGAGTCTATACATCTCAACATCTCAAAATACAACACAGAATGTGAGACAAAAAGACAACTAGAAAGACTGCCTAGACTAAACTGGTCTAGACTACTGGAACATCCTCCTCAGCTGTAGGTGGATCCTGCTGAGGGTCCACAACATAGGTGTCATCTAGTCCTGCTCCGTAATAGGTAGTCACCAGGGCCTCATCCTCATCCTCTGTAATATTTTCAACAGGTCCAATCAGGACGGGAACGAGCACAATACATCTCACGCAGTGCATAGTATGATAGGAGATATAAAGCATGCAATAGAGTAAAATACAGGAAACGCTGAAAGAAGATACATGTAGCAAAAGAGAGAACTGTAATGAAATATCTACTATAATAGAGAACTAGCAGTGTCTAGTGAGTCAGAGTAAGATATAGACATGTGAATGGCATAGGAGATTCATGGCTACAGCTAAGAGTGATTCATGACTACACTACTTTGGATATTATTCACATGACCATTCATACTCCCCCGTACCCCAATCAATACACAAGGATCCAGTCAAGTTACGTTAAGATTCATGACTACACTACTACCCGTATAGGGTGATTCATGAATAGATTCGTGATGGCTCGGTGATCATGTGAGTACATGAGTCACTAGCTGATAACGAAGATTCATGATAACAGAAGCATGAGATACATGGTGATTCGTGAAAAGCACAAACATGCTGTATCTGATGCTCCCGAGGGGGATAACATCTCATGAAAAGATCCATATAGTACCAATCCGTGATAACAATCGTGTCAGCATCAAGTAAAGTAATCTAGAGCAAGAATATAAATCCTGGCAAATATGAAACGGTCAGAGAATGTACTCGCCTGATAACTGAATGTCTGAAGAGGATATACTGTCTGAGGAGAGGTGTATGGCTCCTAATCAGAACAACACAGGTCACAATGTATCCACAATGATAAAAATAAAGTATACAATGCATACTACATGATTCTAGGTCAAACTGGTCAAAAGTCAACTCTTGGTCAACTCTAATAGTCAAACTAGGTCACAGGAAGTCATACTAAGTCAAATAAGGTCAAACAAGATCAAACAAGGTCAAACAAGTTTAATCTAGGTTAAAGTCAACTCCTGGTCAACACTCTAATCAAACTAGTCAATACTAGGCAACACGATCAATCTGGATCAAGTCTAGGTCGAACTTAGACCAACTAAGTCATTGGTCAAACAAAGACTAGTCAGTTAGGTAATTAGGTCAAACATGGTCTGACTAGTTGAACTAGTCATTTATTAGGTCAATTAGGTCACTTTCGACCAAATGTTGACTTTGGTCAACCCTTAGTCAACAAGGGTTGCTAGTAGGGTTTTGGGTCTTTTAGGGTTAGCCCCAAGCCATAGGCTAAATACTCTTGGCCATAGGCCATGGCTAGTCACAGGGTTTCCATATAACCTATAACTAGAAATCGTACATATAAACATATATCTACATACATAGATATACCCATCTATCTAATGCCTATATATATATACACATAGGCCATAATACAAATACCTACCTACAATATATATATATATACAATATGTATTCCTACTATCTATACCACATATAACCAATATATAAATAATATATATATACTCACTATATATCATATATATATATATATATATAACATATATATATATAACATATATATATATATAGATAGAGAGAGAGAGAGAGAGAGTGAAGGAGAGTGAATGAGAGAGAGACATAGAGAGAGGGACTGAGAACAGGGGGGGGGCTGTTCTGGTTTCCAGAACACACACACACACCCACAGCCATACACAAATACACACACACATAACACACATATACACACATATGTGTATATACACATAACTATACACACACACATCCAATTTCCCTTAAATTCGACCCACACCCTCACATACATGTACACTACACATATACTCACTAAAATACACTAGTATAATACCTAAATTATTACTAAAATCGAATCAAAATTCGATTTTCCAAATTCTGGAAAAAATCCCAAAACTGTGAACTACACAGTTTCACTAAAACTTGGGTAATCCGATTTTACACAACCTAATCGAGCTAAGGCTCGATACCAACGGTTGGTAACCAACCCCCCATAGATACACTAGGGTCCTAGGACACTGACACGACACCACGACACGAATTCCCGTGTCCAAACACACAAAAACATGACACGGGTAAATCCTGATACACACACGCGTGCACAGCGTCGTGCACGCGTGCAGTCCACTCTAGGACACGACACACACACACTCATGACACGTGGTTATGCCCACGTGTTCGCCTAGGATAGGTGCACGTGTCCAACACCCTGCACGGTGTCTACGTGTCCTCTGGACACGACACGAAGGCCGTATCAGTCGTGAAAACACGACTGATACGCACTGTTCTGCGCCGCGTCGTGCAGAGATGCACGTATCTCGTGCACACGACACGAGCCACGTGGAATCTCGTGCTTGTGTCCACGTGTAGCCCACATGATGGGCTACACTCTCGTGCAAACACGATGTGTCATTGTGTCGTGTCCGCGCGACACGAGACGCGCGAAGTTGGTGTCTGTGCGTGTGTGCGTCCCAGTGTAGGACCAGTGCGAAGCGAATTTCGTGTCCGACACAAAACGACACATGGTGAAACTTTGGGGGAGTGTGCGCAGACACTGCCCCCGTGTCCACACCAAATTTCACGTGTCCACGTCGTGTCTACAGTGAGAACTGAGGGGGTGGTTGCAGGACACTGCACGAGGGTCTCGTGCAGTGGGTTCGTGTCCGTTTTGGACACGGACACTGCATTGGTTTGTGTGCAGTAGACTAGGGTTAGGGTTAGGAAGCCTAGGACTAGGTTTTTGTGTAAAAAGTTTTGCAAAAACTGAAAGTCCTCTCCTTTGAGGCATTTCACCAAACACAGAAATTCAAACATGGATACGTGTCCGATACGGACACCAAATTAATCCTAATTTTCACCCAACTAATCCTACAGTTCCCTAGTACCTAGATGCATGCAAATATGAAGAAAAAACACAAAATTAACATGGTTTATGGACATTTACCTATTTGTGCAAATCCAATGAAAATCAATAAGGAGGGGGGGTGTGTCCTTCCACTTGGTGATGCCCAAAGCCCCTCAAACCCTTGATAGCAGGCCCTAACTAGTACCCTCTAGTGTAGGGGAGTCCAATGCAAGAAACTAGAGGTGATTTGGATCAAAATTGATCAAGTTATGGGTGTTTGAAGAAAATAGGATTTTCTAGGATTAAATTCATGTAAATTGATCATGAATTAATGTGGGGGGTTAATATAGGATGTGTGGGCTGCCAAGGGGGTGTTCTTGGCTGGTCATAGCATGGGGGGGTGTCCTTGGGTTACTTGCAAGCTAAGGGAAGGACTTTGTAAAGGGGTTTAAGATATTTTGCATAATTTAAGCAAAATATCAATAAATAATATCTAGATATTTATATAGCTTGACTACCATGAATATCTAATCCCCTTAGCCATTCTAGGTTAGGGTTTAACCTATAGATTAGGGTAATTAGGTTAGGGATTAGCAAGTCACTAATCTAAAAGTCCATGAATAGTAAAATCTCACTAATCCCACTAAATTCCAAATAAATTCCTAAAAATTACCAAAATACCCCTATGGCCAAAAATCACTAAAATGATATTCTAAGCCTATGGTCAAGTTCTCATGGTCATGGCAACTTCTAGGTTAGAGAAACTAGGGTTTACACTAAGGTTTACTAACAAAGTCACAAAGTCACAAGTCATGACTTAGCATGACTTTAGAAATGGTTTAACTTAACTAAATTTACCAGAAAATCACACCATGACTAAAATACCACTAATAAATAATAATAAAAATAATAAATTTTCAAAAACCCCCAATTTTCAGAAACAGGGTGTTACAAGTCTACCCACCTTAAAATAATTTCGTCCTCGAAATTCAGATGGTCGTACTCCTCTAGGTCAACCCTCCAATAATCAAGGACGAAGCCACTACCTGGGCAACATACAAGGTCAACAAGCAAAATAGGGATAGTAGACCTATACTGGGATGTCCAAAAAAATTTGTTGGCAGTTTTAGGTCATAAGGTGTCCTTAAATCAAATCGAAGCTAAAAGTAACTCCATGGGGTAAATCAGGATGGAGCCTCGGGTCAGAAAAATCGTACTAAGCAATGAAGCATACAATGGTATGCCTGAGTGGGACACTAAGGTCATAGGTGTAGTATGTCATGTCTAGGTTACGTATGTGAAGTCAGTTTTGAGAAAACAACTAGTCTTGTGCTCCAAATTTAAAAGTCACGGTAACGTGTCTACGGTGATCATAATTTAGAGTGGGGAAGGTCTATGGCCTAAATTGAACCAAAATCATGATGAATAGTGGTACGAGGGGGACAGGTTAAATGGACAGTCTGTGGTCTCATCTAGGTGCACTAGTCATTCTAGATCAATACTGTCCTATGGTATCAAAACGTACAAGCAATCTAAGGTGTCCAAATTGGGAATGTAAGGAAACAACAATCATCAAGGCTATAGGCCGTCTACCATCCTATATGAAAATGGGTCATTAACAAGTGAGAAATCATTAAAGTTACCATTCCATAAA
This sequence comes from Iris pallida, assembly GCA_029216955.1. NCBI lineage: Eukaryota > Viridiplantae > Streptophyta > Magnoliopsida > Asparagales > Iridaceae > Iris > Iris pallida. The sequence continues at coordinate 565,189 of JANAVB010019200.1, forward strand.
GTGGTAAAAGAAAATTGAAAATTTAGGCACAAACAATCACAATTAGATTTTAGTCTTGACACGATCTAAGTTGATCAATTTCAGGATAAATTGAGACTTGGGCAAGATGAAAAATCAATGAAATCGAGTACGAGCACGAGCATCCAATGATGAAGATCTAGGTCATGATTAAAGTTAATTTAACTGGATACGAATACGAGGTTCATAGGCGATAAAATAATTCCAAGAAGAATTGTCAAGGCTGTTGCGGATAAGATTCTAAGGCAAGTTTAACTGTCTTCATCTACGTAGATTAATATATGAAAAAGCGAACCAAAACGCAATAGGTTGATCAGACCATCATGCGCCGGTTCTGATTAGATAATATGTTAGTGGGTGCGCACCCAATAAAATATATCATGATCAAGCTCGAAAGAATAAGCTTGTAAAACTAAGGATAATTTGTAGCATAAGATATAAGAGTGGGAATGATGAAAGAAATACATAGTCCAAGATCCTTAACCAATCGGGTCAAGCATTCAAGATAAGGTACGAGGTTAAGTATTTGAGGGTTCAAGCAGAACACCATCACATGCCAGGTCGAAAGAATTGAGCCAAGGTGGATCTCTAATTGAAATAAGAATGAATTTAGTATCATGGTAGAGGTTATAGTTTAGCCACTTGACCAGAAAATCATATCAAGAAAATAGAGTACAAGGAGATGGGTTTTAGTGGGACATGGAATACCTACATGAAGGTAGGCTAGTCTAGGTCTTACATGTGAAGTTTGTTGGGAGGTAACAGCTAGTATTATACTCTGAATATCTAAGTCATGGTAAAGGACGTCCAATGATCTAGAATAGAAAGTGGGAGTTCGAGACGTGACAAATTGATGCAAAATTGAAGAAGATCAATTTAACTCATGGAATAAAATAAAGCAGGAGTCCAGTAAATAATTTAGGAACACAGTCCTAGGGATTTATAGGCTACTAGATGAATATAGTTAGGGTTCGACCAATCAAGGTCAAGGTTAGAAGGTCTCAATGAGTCTTTATTTGAGGAAAAGTCGAGTAAGTCAGGTTTGGGTTACAGTCACATAGTTTGGTAGAAAGAGTTTAAGCAAGGTGCAAAATAGAGAGGACAGTTCATTTTAATGAAAGGCAATTAGCAAGAGGATTAGATGGCAAGAACAAATAAGAGTTTTCTCATAATTGTGATTGAGTACCCTAAAAATAAAAGATATTAATCTAACACTAAGAAATTAAAATCAACAACTACAAAAATTTCAAAATCATCAACTAATACCAGGATTCAAAGTTCTACGGTGAATCCTCCAAAACCAAATTCAATCAAGAGAAAAGGAGTTTAAATCGTAATTTCAAATGAGATTCTCAAGGGTCATCCCAGGAATCTCTCAAAGTATCCTAGCAGTGATTGAGTATCCACTCTCTCTAAGCCTATTCCTCTAATCCTATCGCAGGCTGTAGTGATACTCTAGTTCGAATATCACTACATAAACTCGAGACCTGCATGGGCCACCACTAAAAACGTGTCACGACCCGCACCCACTGTTAGGGTACGAGAACGTAACAACGCCCAGCCTACGCCGCAGTGTCGGCGGTAGAACGCTGTCCTAGGTCAATCATCTAACAATATAAAGTACCTGTACAGCATATACTCTCCGAATGGAGGTGATATAACAACACACAATCTCAATCACATCTAGGGTAGAAGAATGAAGACAGATAGACATATAGTAACTCAAGAGAACAGTATATAGATGAAATAAGTCCAAGTGTCTAGGATAACATAACATCAGAATGACAACTCAAAATACAATAAGTCTAAGAGTCTATACATCTCAACATCTCAAAATACAACACAGAATGTGAGACAAAAAGACAACTAGAAAGACTGCCTAGACTAAACTGGTCTAGACTACTGGAACATCCTCCTCAGCTGTAGGTGGATCCTGCTGAGGGTCCACAACATAGGTGTCATCTAGTCCTGCTCCGTAATAGGTAGTCACCAGGGCCTCATCCTCATCCTCTGTAATATTTTCAACAGGTCCAATCAGGACGGGAACGAGCACAATACATCTCACGCAGTGCATAGTATGATAGGAGATATAAAGCATGCAATAGAGTAAAATACAGGAAACGCTGAAAGAAGATACATGTAGCAAAAGAGAGAACTGTAATGAAATATCTACTATAATAGAGAACTAGCAGTGTCTAGTGAGTCAGAGTAAGATATAGACATGTGAATGGCATAGGAGATTCATGGCTACAGCTAAGAGTGATTCATGACTACACTACTTTGGATATTATTCACATGACCATTCATACTCCCCCGTACCCCAATCAATACACAAGGATCCAGTCAAGTTACGTTAAGATTCATGACTACACTACTACCCGTATAGGGTGATTCATGAATAGATTCGTGATGGCTCGGTGATCATGTGAGTACATGAGTCACTAGCTGATAACGAAGATTCATGATAACAGAAGCATGAGATACATGGTGATTCGTGAAAAGCACAAACATGCTGTATCTGATGCTCCCGAGGGGGATAACATCTCATGAAAAGATCCATATAGTACCAATCCGTGATAACAATCGTGTCAGCATCAAGTAAAGTAATCTAGAGCAAGAATATAAATCCTGGCAAATATGAAACGGTCAGAGAATGTACTCGCCTGATAACTGAATGTCTGAAGAGGATATACTGTCTGAGGAGAGGTGTATGGCTCCTAATCAGAACAACACAGGTCACAATGTATCCACAATGATAAAAATAAAGTATACAATGCATACTACATGATTCTAGGTCAAACTGGTCAAAAGTCAACTCTTGGTCAACTCTAATAGTCAAACTAGGTCACAGGAAGTCATACTAAGTCAAATAAGGTCAAACAAGATCAAACAAGGTCAAACAAGTTTAATCTAGGTTAAAGTCAACTCCTGGTCAACACTCTAATCAAACTAGTCAATACTAGGCAACACGATCAATCTGGATCAAGTCTAGGTCGAACTTAGACCAACTAAGTCATTGGTCAAACAAAGACTAGTCAGTTAGGTAATTAGGTCAAACATGGTCTGACTAGTTGAACTAGTCATTTATTAGGTCAATTAGGTCACTTTCGACCAAATGTTGACTTTGGTCAACCCTTAGTCAACAAGGGTTGCTAGTAGGGTTTTGGGTCTTTTAGGGTTAGCCCCAAGCCATAGGCTAAATACTCTTGGCCATAGGCCATGGCTAGTCACAGGGTTTCCATATAACCTATAACTAGAAATCGTACATATAAACATATATCTACATACATAGATATACCCATCTATCTAATGCCTATATATATACACATAGGCCATAATACAAATACCTACCTACAATATATATATATATACAATATGTATTCCTACTATCTATACCACATATAACCAATATATAAATAATATATATATACTCACTATATATCATATATATATATATATATATAACATATATATATATAACATATATATATATATAGATAGAGAGAGAGAGAGAGAGAGTGAAGGAGAGTGAATGAGAGAGAGACATAGAGAGAGGGACTGAGAACAGGGGGGGGGCTGTTCTGGTTTCCAGAACACACACACACACCCACAGCCATACACAAATACACACACACATAACACACATATACACACATATGTGTATATACACATAACTATACACACACACATCCAATTTCCCTTAAATTCGACCCACACCCTCACATACATGTACACTACACATATACTCACTAAAATACACTAGTATAATACCTAAATTATTACTAAAATCGAATCAAAATTCGATTTTCCAAATTCTGGAAAAAATCCCAAAACTGTGAACTACACAGTTTCACTAAAACTTGGGTAATCCGATTTTACACAACCTAATCGAGCTAAGGCTCGATACCAACGGTTGGTAACCAACCCCCCATAGATACACTAGGGTCCTAGGACACTGACACGACACCACGACACGAATTCCCGTGTCCAAACACACAAAAACATGACACGGGTAAATCCTGATACACACACGCGTGCACAGCGTCGTGCACGCGTGCAGTCCACTCTAGGACACGACACACACACACTCATGACACGTGGTTATGCCCACGTGTTCGCCTAGGATAGGTGCACGTGTCCAACACCCTGCACGGTGTCTACGTGTCCTCTGGACACGACACGAAGGCCGTATCAGTCGTGAAAACACGACTGATACGCACTGTTCTGCGCCGCGTCGTGCAGAGATGCACGTATCTCGTGCACACGACACGAGCCACGTGGAATCTCGTGCTTGTGTCCACGTGTAGCCCACATGATGGGCTACACTCTCGTGCAAACACGATGTGTCATTGTGTCGTGTCCGCGCGACACGAGACGCGCGAAGTTGGTGTCTGTGCGTGTGTGCGTCCCAGTGTAGGACCAGTGCGAAGCGAATTTCGTGTCCGACACAAAACGACACATGGTGAAACTTTGGGGGAGTGTGCGCAGACACTGCCCCCATGTCCACACCAAATTTCACGTGTCCACGTCGTGTCTACAGTGAGAACTGAGGGGGTGGTTGCAGGACACTGCACGAGGGTCTCGTGCAGTGGGTTCGTGTCCGTTTTGGACACGGACACTGCATTGGTTTGTGTGCAGTAGACTAGGGTTAGGGTTAGGAAGCCTAGGACTAGGTTTTTGTGTAAAAAGTTTTGCAAAAACTGAAAGTCCTCTCCTTTGAGGCATTTCACCAAACACAGAAATTCAAACATGGATACGTGTCCGATACGGACACCAAATTAATCCTAATTTTCACCCAACTAATCCTACAGTTCCCTAGTACCTAGATGCATGCAAATATGAAGAAAAAACACAAAATTAACATGGTTTATGGACATTTACCTATTTGTGCAAATCCAATGAAAATCAATAAGGAGGGGGGGTGTGTCCTTCCACTTGGTGATGCCCAAAGCCCCTCAAACCCTTGATAGCAGGCCCTAACTAGTACCCTCTAGTGTAGGGGAGTCCAATGCAAGAAACTAGAGGTGATTTGGATCAAAATTGATCAAGTTATGGGTGTTTGAAGAAAATAGGATTTTCTAGGATTAAATTCATGTAAATTGATCATGAATTAATGTGGGGGGTTAATATAGGATGTGTGGGCTGCCAAGGGGGTGTTCTTGGCTGGTCATAGCATGGGGGGGGTGTCCTTGGGTTACTTGCAAGCTAAGGGAAGGACTTTGTAAAGGGGTTTAAGATATTTTGCATAATTTAAGCAAAATATCAATAAATAATATCTAGATATTTATATAGCTTGACTACCATGAATATCTAATCCCCTTAGCCATTCTAGGTTAGGGTTTAACCTATAGATTAGGGTAATTAGGTTAGGGATTAGCAAGTCACTAATCTAAAAGTCCATGAATAGTAAAATCTCACTAATCCCACTAAATTCCAAATAAATTCCTAAAAATTACCAAAATACCCCTATGGCCAAAAATCACTAAAATGATATTCTAAGCCTATGGTCAAGTTCTCATGGTCATGGCAACTTCTAGGTTAGAGAAACTAGGGTTTACACTAAGGTTTACTAACAAAGTCACAAAGTCACAAGTCATGACTTAGCATGACTTTAGAAATGGTTTAACTTAACTAAATTTACCAGAAAATCACACCATGACTAAAATACCACTAATAAATAATAATAAAAATAATAAATTTTCAAAAACCCCCAATTTTCAGAAACAGGGTGTTACATCTGGGACGACATTCCTTTGGAGGATAGACTGAGAGGTTTGAATATATGCCCTCCAAGTTTGGCTCCTCCTACCAAACTCAAACTTGCTCATCTGTAGTGGTTAGCTATGAATAGTATCCCCTTATACATGGCACAATAAGTCTTTGCTGCTTATGAGAAAGCACCTGTAGGGATTTTTCCTCCTATCTCGAATCCTCCTTCTCCTGTGGCTACAGAGGTTTCTATTCCTCCTGTGGCTACACAGGTCTCTATTTCTCCCTCTTCTGCTGAACCATCAATTGGAAGTCCGCTACCCACTCACATGTATAGTCAACAATCAGTCCATATCATGAAAAAGATGGGCTATAACTTTCAAAAGGCGGAAGATTTAAACTATGATAAAGGAATGCGACTTCCTTTACAACTTCAAAGTCAAAAAACCACTGTAGGATTGGGATTTTAAGTCCCTCATAAAAATCCTTACAAGAAGAAGACTAAGGGAAAGAAGAACAAAACCTATAATATGATACTTCATTCTTCTGAGTCTGAAGAAAAAATCTTTGCTGGTACGAGATCTGGAAAAGAGTACCACAAAGATTATGATAGATCTTCCAAAGAAGCGGAGGACGTTGCTGAAACATTACCAGTTCAACCATCTCATGTTCCTGTTAAAGCAAGACCTTCTAAACCATCTGTGGTTGAGAAAGGGCAACAGAAAGCAGTATGCTTTGACGTCCCATTGAAGTCTGCTTCAAATCAAGGGGTGGTAATGAAGCCCTATAAATTTGATATTCTAGCCCAGTTAGCTAATACTCCGACTAGACTTTCTATCTTTGAGTTGCTTCGCCTTTCTAAAAAAAGTCGCGAAACTTTGAGTGAAGCTTTGCTACAAGATGATTCATGCTTAGCTCAACTCAAGAGTCCTGATAATATACCAGTATCGTGTCCACAATGTCATAGTGTGATGGAAGCAATTTCTAACATTATCTTCACACAAGAAGATATGATGTTGAAGCATAATAAGCACGACGGGCCTCTGTGCTACACAGGGTATATTGAATCTATTGAAATTGACAGGATTTACATCGATCTTGGGTCTTCAATTAGCATAATTCTTCAGAGTATGCTACGACCTTTGAGGATTTCTACTAATGATTTGACTTACACTAGTACTACAATAGTTGGTTTCAACTCTGGAAAGAGTAAACCACTGGGAAAGATTCGTCTGAAGATTCAAATTGGTGATCTTCGAACTATGACGACCTTTTATGTTATCAACTCAGATGTATCTTACAACATCCTCCTTGGAAGACCGTGCATACATGAGCATAACATTGTGCCTTCAACTCTCCACCAATGCTTCAAGTACATGGATTCTTAAGGGGTTGTAAAGACCGAATTTGCAGATATCAATCCTTTTAAGGGTGTTAAAGCCTATTTCTCTGACTCAATACTCCACAAACAGGAGCAGGTGAAAGAAATATCTGATATGGCTAAAGACCGGTCGCCAGCAGAAGATCAATCTGTTAATGAAGATCCTCCAGAAGATCAACCTTTGAAGATTAAAGTCAAGGGTCGAATCCAACCCTAACATGTCAATGATCAACCTCTGATGATCAAGGTTAAAGGAAGAACTCGAGCTTCGTCTGAGGAATCAGTGAGTATTCCAGTCAAGAGCCAAGTTCAACCTCTCATGATCAAAGTCAAGGGACGTACTTCTCGTACGAATGATCCAAAATCACCATTGATTATCAACCTTGGCAAGCCTACGCAGAAGACGGATGACGGTCCGTTAATGATCAATCCACAGCGTAGTAGTCAATTTGTAAATAATATAAATATTGATCATTCTGTACTTTCTAATATCAATGAAGATTTCCTTTTGGAGTACATGGATGTCAAATTTATTGAAAGAATAACTTTATCTACTGATAATCAAAGTCATCAACATAAAAATGACATAAATACAAAGGAAACCTTATACATTGACCATAAGAAAAATTTCTTTCCTTCTCATGTCGATGTTGGAACTTATGCTCAAAGGTTCCTAACATCTTTTTCTTATCTTCTTCATGTAGCCGCTTCATCACAAGCTTGTGTAACTTATAGACGTCACGAAGAATCTTATTTCGTGATTTCGTCTGATAAAAAAATAACCACCAAATTGTGTTTGGTCTGGCTAGAAATATCCCTGTTATTCAGACAGATGATCTTAGAGATAAAGATAAAGGAAGAATCTGAATTGACAAATATAGTCAACAATCTCTCAAGATTATCCAGAATATGGGATATGATTTGAAGACTATGCAAGGTCTCAATCAAGATAAAGGTAGACGGTTACCATTATACGGTGATCCATTTTACCAGAAAACTCGGCATGGGTTGGGATACGATCCATCCCATATGTTTAATGAAGATATACAAGAAGAATTTTCTTCAAGTTCTTCATAATCCTCATATTCGGAAGAAATCCAATTCATCGAATCAGATATACCCCACATGTGCTAGGAAGATATGGAAAAAGAATATTCTTCCAGTTTTTTACAATCCTTATATTCTGGAGGAGACTATTATGATGAATATGAGTGTGTATTCTCAGTTAACATGGTTCAAACTGATGGTGAATTTGAGCTATTTGAAAATGAACCTTGGGCACAACAAATTGACACTCAGTGGGAGCTTCGTTTTGAACAGCGACAGCCACCTACAAAAGATGAAATCGTCCAGATTGATGTCGGAGACGGAACTACATCCAAGCCGATATTCATCCGTAAAAATCTTTCTGAAGATGAAAAGTAAGAGTTGATACAGCTTATTAAAGAATATATTGATATCTTTGTATGGAGTTATGAGGATATGCCGGGTCTAGATCCTAAAGTAGCTACTCATAAACTCAATATTCTTCCTGATGCTAAGCCTGTAAAATAACAACAACGACATTTTTGACCAGATATGGTGGATGCAATTGAAGCAGAAGTCAAAAAGCTAATCACATGTGGCTTTGTTCGTAAAGAACAACACCTAGATTGGGTTACAAACATTGTTCCTGTTATGAAGAATAATGGAAAAGTCCGAGTTTGCATAGATTTTTGAGATCTTAATACAGCTTGTCCGAAAGACGAATTTCCACTTCCGATTACCGATGTCATGATAGACAATACATGTGGTTTTGAACGCATGTCTTTCATGAACGGATTTTCAGGATACAATCAAATTAAGATGCATCCAGGAGATGAAAAGCATACCACTTTTCGTACACCCCTTGGAGTCTACTGCTATACGGTTATGCCGTTTGGACTGAAAAATGCCAGTACTACGTATCAGCGGGCCATGAGCAACATCTTTCAAGAACATCCACAAAAAATAGTTGAATGTTATGTAGATGATATTGCTGTCAAAAGTCGATCAAAAGATGATCATATTCAAGACTTAAAGACGGTATTTGAGTTGACGCGTCAACATCAATTGAAAATAAATTCCACTAAGTCTTTCTTAGGGGTTTCTAGTGGCAAATTTTTGGGATTTGTCATTACTTCTCAGGGTATCCATGTTGATCCTGACAAAATCAAAATAATTCTTGAAATGCGTCCTCCACGCAACCTAAAAGAACTATGCGGCTTTCAAGGTCGTATTGCTTATATCAGGAGATTTATATCCAATCTTTCTGGGAGATGTCAACCTTTCTCTCGGCTATTAAAGAAAGGTGTATCATTTGTTTGGGATGAAGCATGTCAGAAAGCCTTTAATGATATCAAGCAATACCTTACAAATCTACCTGTTCTGGGACCTCCAGTGGTAGGAAGACCATTTTTGCTATATGTTCGAGCCTTAGATCATTCCTTTGGTGCTTTTCTTGCACAGAAAAGTGATAAGGGCCATAAACAGGCAATTTATTATCTTAGCCGAATGATGGTTGGAGCTGAACACAGGTATACTTCTGTGGAGAAAGAATGTCTGGCCTTGGTTTTTACTGTTCAAAAGATACGACATTATGTGTCAGGACAAACTATTCATGTCATCTCCAGAATAAATCCTATTCGGGTATTGATGAGAAAACCGAGCATTCTTAACTCCAGGTTAGCCACCTGGGCGATGTTGCTTACTTCTTATGATATGGTCTATGTACCTCAAAAATCAGTGAAGGGTCAAGCATTAGCTGATTTCTTAGCAGCTCACCCTATACCTGAAACTTCTAAGTTATATGATGACATTCCAGATGAAGTCGTGGATTGCAACATGACTTTGAGGGATGATATTTGGCAACTATATTTTGATGGAGCATCACGGGTTGGACCTAAAGGCAATATTGTCACGACCCGTACCCGCTTTTCAGATACGAGACGTGTCCAAACCAGCCTACGCCGTAGAGTCGGCGGTAGAACGCTGTCATGCCCGTAAGAAATAAATGCTTAAAATATAACATTTGCTGCTCATTCACATTTCTAAATTTGTTATAACATTTACAACATTTATAATTAAAGAAAATACAAGATTTTACAATAAATAAAATTGTTACAACTGGTATCTATTTCTAGGTTGACCTCAGCATACCCAAGCTTCCCAATGCTAAGAGTGATCGCGGCTAAACCTGAAAAATATTAGTTTCCAGTCAGGAATGGAACAAGTACACAAACCGACAGCAATGTGAAAACATAATAGAATTAACAAGACAAGAAAATAACATATGAGATATAAAAACTAGAAGAAAACTGATGACATGGCACGGTGGAGATGAAAAGGAAAAATAAAAGACATCTACCTAGGTGGTGTAAAATATCCGTTTCGACATGTGAACGACTAGGGGGTAAATACGACACACTGCACGTGTCGTGTGCAGCTGCTATCATTCACGAAAGACACGGGAGATAGTTCTGGGTAGTCCACATGTCTACTAAGATATTTCCCCTCCCGACTACTCCGTATGACGAGCGTGTCAACAAGCAGCAAGATATATGTATAGACATGAAATGAAAAGACTAATATGAATCGAAAAGCAATTAGAAAGTGCACTTGCCTGAGGTCCTTAGCTGGTGAAACCAATAATAATATACCACTCAATGAGCCACAATCAGTCAACACATGCAAAAGTCTCCGGGTGCTGAAATAAATATTACCAACGTTCTCAGAATAGTCAAATTAGCTAGGATTGTCTGCCCTTAAGTCTAATTCTGGATACAGGAACAAAACGGTAATTTCGGGCAAAAACGATATCCGCCGTTGGACCCGCTTTGCACCGAAAAGTGTGCCGAGTCAATGATCTCTAAAGTCGTCAAACTATATGTCAACAGGTCTAGTTTTCTGATACGAACCCAACCGTATGTGCAAAGTTGGATTCCGGCGGGCCGTGCACAAAATCGCCCGTTGAGTCGGACCGTGGGGCCCGCAAAACGACGTTCGATTCAACTGTCTCAGAATTGGACCAAACTTGGCATACAGGACCAAAAAAACAATACGGTCCTGTTGGCGTAAGTTTCGTCTCGATCTGACGAGCGTGCACAAAGTAATTGGGAAATTTGCACAGAGTTCGATACGGTAAATTTCGACGGATACACATCAAATTCGTCGCGCACACGCGACCAATTTGAATTCCGTCAAAGTCCACACGACCATGAAACCGTTACGCACCTTTCGATACTTTCGGTTCGCGACCACATCGCCCGAAATGGCGGAACGCACGTCGTGTGGATGGATTTTCTAGTTTTCGAAAACAGTTTTCTCAGTTTTTTCCTGATTTTCAAATTAGTTTCAAACATAATTTAATCCACTAGAAAATAAACTAAAAGTGGGGTCTCAATCTCGGTTAGGTTGTTAAAAAGGTTGTTCAAGCAGTTTTCCAAGTTTCACGATATCCTGGTCGTAAATCGACCGCCAACTTTGGGTTTCGGGACAGTTTCTATAGTCCAGAATTCGAGATTTTTTTTGATTTTGGAACTCGCTTTGCGACGCGCACACCACAAATTATTCAAATCTATTTGGAGAAGATTGAAGGGCTATAGGTTAGCTTCGTACCTGCAAAATCTGTTTGTGAAACGGACGATCGGTTAGCCGAAAATTGCTATACGAAGTGGGGCTCATTGGCTGATGTCCTGTTTGCACCCGCGCGCACCTGCTGTGCTCGCGCGGCCTTCTGCCTCCGGTCGGCGGCGGCTGTGGCGCCGCACAGCCGCCTGGGCGGCGCTCCAGGCCTGGTGTCGGGGTTGGGAAGCTCGGCTAGGGTTTTGTTTTAATCTTCTTCTTCATCGATCTCTCTATATGTATATATCCGCTCGGTCACGAGCGGAGGCGTTGGGCTGGGATCCTCTCCTGCTCTGTTTAGTCGGTTGGCAGGGGGAAAGATTGTGGGCCGGGCTGCTCCTTTTGGTTTTATTACTATTCCTTTTCTTTTCTTTTCTTTTCTTTTCTTTTCTTTTTCTTTTCTTTTTCTATTTATTTCTAGCACATATATCTATATCTATATATATATTTTTTTTCTATATATATATATATATATATATATATATATATATATATATATATATACAATTATCTATGTACACTTATATATATATATATATATATATATATATATATATATATATATATATATATATATATATATATATATGCACACATATACATATATATAATATATATCCCCTTATATATGGATATTTATATTTACGTAGACATACACATATATTTAATATATATATATATATATATATATATATATATATATATATATATATATATATATATTAATACGAGAGAAAAAAATATATATATATATATTAATACATACATACATACATATATATATATATATATATATATATATATATATATATATATATATATATATATATATATATATATATATATATATATATATATATATATATATATATATATATATAAATATATATATTAAATATGTGTATATATATATATATATATATATATATATATATATATATATATATATATATATATATATATATATATATATATATATATATATATATATATATATATATATATATATATATATATTTACTATTTATTTATATTCATACACGTACACATATTTGTATACGCATACAACATATTATATTATATATTTATATATACACATATATCTTTTGCTAAAGAATAAAATGGTAGTACTAATAATAGTAAATAATTTATACTTAATAACCACAATAATCATATTAATATTAAATCAATTAAAATAAATAATAATAATAAAATATTTCAAAATTTTCGGAAAGGGGAGCTACAAATATTGTTTCCGGAGTAGGCATCGTCCTGGTTTCTTCTGACAAAATGGTCATATAGTACCGTGCTTATTCTCTTAATGAGCCATGCTCCAACAATGTGGCAGAATATAATGCTCTGCTAATTGGACTCCAAGTAGCAAAACAATTGGACATTGAGTTCCTGGAAGCTTATGGAAATTCTCAACTGATTGTTAATCAGGTCAGAGGGACATATGAAGTCAGAAATCCTGACCTCATCCCTTATCATCAAGTGGTAATCGAATTGGTCCTTTCTTTCAAAGGATTCTTCATCGAATTTGTACCACGTTCTCAAAATTTGGAAGCTGATGCTCTTGCTAGTTTAGCTGCAGACTTAGTTGTTCCAATTAGAAGATAAAACATCAGTACTTTGTTGGATCGAGACTTATTCTGTGTCAAGAATAATTTGCATATCGAGCATAGTTATACTACAGAATCAAGTTCTCAACAAAGGGATTGGAGAAGTCCATTCATTGATTATGCGGTTCATGGGATTTTACCTGAAGATCTAAAGGAAGCTGCATCAATCAAGAGACGATCATTTCGATTCTACTACGATTCTTCTTTGCATATGTTATATCGTCGTACATATAACGGACTTTTGCTACGTTGTCTCTCTGAGAGTGAAGCTAAGCAAATACTTCGTGAAGCTCATGATGGTGTCGCGGTGCCCATCAACCGGGTCCTAAATTAAATGACCGTATTCGAAGAATGGGATATTATTGGCCTTCCATGATAGCAGATGCTGTGGAGTACGCCAGACGGTGTAAAGCATGTCAGATTCATGCTAATTTTATTCATCAACCATCTGAATTCTTATATCCTACAGCAGCTTCTTGGCCCTTCGAAGCTTGGGGCATGGATATTATTGGTCCGATTAACCCTCCTTCTGTCAAGGGACATCGGTTTATACTGGCTATAACCGATTACTTTTCTAAATGGGCGGAAGCGGTTCCCCTTGTTGAAGTAAAAACATCTAATGTGGTCAGCTTCATCAAACACCATGTTATTTATCGTTTCGGGATTCCCCGAAGGATAATTCATGATGATGGACCACAATTTGCCAGTCAGGCATTTTTTCGATTCTGCAATAAGAATCAGATCCAAAATCTAGCTTCTACGGCTTATAATCCAGCTGCTAATAGTTTGGCCGAAGCTTTCAACAAGACAATCATTAAACTTCTCAAAAAGTTTGTCTCTTCTAATAAACGTGATTGGAATGAGAAACTTAGAGAATGTTTATGGGCTTACCGAACGGCAGTCCGAACTCCTACTAGTTTTACACCATTCTCACTGGTTTATGGATGTGAGGCTGTTCTTCCACTGGAAATCCAGATTCCATCTCTTAGAATAGCCATTGCAAATGAGCTAACTACAGAGAATAATGATCGGTTGAGACTTCAAGAACTTGAAGGTCTAGACGAAAAGCGTCTTCAAGCGCAACAGCACATTGAGTTATATCAAGCCCGCATATCTCGAGCTTTTAATCGTAAAGTTAAAGAGAGGGTATACAAAGTCGGTGAGCTAGTTCTAGCTGTCCGAAGACCGATGGTGATGACTCATAAGAGCAAAGGGAAATTCCAAGCAAAATGGGAAGGTCCTTATGTCGTCGAGATGGTATTCTCTAATGGTGCTTATAAGTTGTCTAAACCTAATGAAGATTTGCTCATAATACCAATTAATGGCAAATTCTTGAAGAAATATTATGTCTGAATTTCTTCTTTATTCCCCAGCTACCAATGTTTGGTTAAGCTGATTATTTGTCTTCCTAAAAGAAAATTTTGATCTTCTGTCTTACCAGCTGATTAAAAAAAAAGATTTATTATTTATCATGTTCACATGACCTCTGAATAAATATTAAGTCTACTTCTTTTCTTATCTATCATGTCCATATGGCCTCTGAATAGATATTAATCTATTTTTCTTTGAGTTGTTACGATCTGTCATGTTCATATTACCTCTGATAGTATTGTATACTCTAAACAGAAAACGAGATTCATTATCTATCATATCCATATTACCTCTGGATAGATATAATTGAGTTTAGAAGACTTGTCATGTCCATATTACCTCTGATAAGTGTTTTCTATCTCATACCTATTGTTTAATTTCAAAATAAATGATAGGGTCGCAAAACAAATATTTTATTCATTTCTTGTAAACACTACAGAATAAAAAAAGATAAAAGATTACAAAAATTCTTTATTTGCCTAAGGCAGAGCAGAGACATCTTCAAGCAATTTTTGTAGCTCCGCTAGACGCTTCTCGCGAGAGTTCATCACAGTTGTAGTAGCTTGAGTACGTCGAGCTTCTGGAGTACAAATATGGGAGAAGTCGGCAAAAGTAGCTATCATCTTATCCTTGGCTTCGTCAAGGGTTTTGATGGCAGCTTCAGCACCGAAGACTTTCTCCTCCAATATTGAGCTCTGCGTCAGATGCTGGTCCCGAGCTATGACTAACTACTCCCTCTCCGCCTTCAAGCGAGCCAATTCTGCCTCGACTTCACAAATTCTATCATTCTGTTGATGAATTCTTATATTTAAAGTTTTATAGGCTTCTCTCTGAATCTCTAGCTGGGGCTTAGCTTCAGCCAAAAAAGCTTTTTCTTTGGCGACCTTGATGTTTTACTCTTAGAGAGCTTCATTGAAAGTAGTCTCCCGAGCAAAGTATTCAGCTGATAAAGCGTCATACTCACTTTGGATGAGACTTTCAAAATTTTTACTTGACAGACTTAGATATTCTCTAATGGGTTGTTCAAGTTCCTCTACGACCTTCTCTAATGCCGCTGCTCTCGCTGCATCATTGAACATGGCAACATTTCTGATCGTAAGAGTAATAGCCGCCTTCAAGCTTTCATAATTGAGGCCCTTCTTCAGGACCATGTTGATTAGAGCCGCTAGAGTCTTTTAAAAAGTTTCAGTATAAATCTCAACTAAGAGATTCATTTCTGCATTTGAGCTTGGCGTTGCGGCAATATCTACCAGATCCCTTTTCTGAAGACTAGGAGCAGATGTTGTTGCTTTGGTAGCAGAATGAGATGAAGTCGATGTTGTCGTTGCTACCATAGCTAACTGATTCCCAGGAGCTGTTGGGACAATGTCTTCAGTACTGGTTACTCTAGCCGTTTCTGGAGTCGAAACTACTTGAGTTTCGGTGGCAGTGATTGGTGTGGGTGGAATGGTAGTTATCATAGCTGACTCCGGTTCAGACACCGTCTTCTCAGAAACTTGTACTGGATCAGTAGCAATAACTGAGGATGTTATTACAACGTCTCCAGCTTCAGTTGATGGGTCGAGTATATCCTCACCACCTTCATAAGTTACTGGCTCTTCAGGCTCTGGGAGTACTTCAGTTTCTTCATTGAAGTCTATTTCTTCCTCAGCAGCCGCTTCATCACTACAGTGGGTTCTACTGCAGTTTGTTTTTTATCTCTGCCCTCAGCAGGAGGAGACAATTCTAGCTGAGACTGCACTTCAGGCTCTTGTTGTATCTCTGTATCTTTTTCTTCTGAAGAAGAACTCTCTTCCTTGGATTCCATGTTTTCCTCATAAATAGTTTCTTAAGGAGGAGGAACCACAGGCTTTGCTGCAGTGATGACACCTACAAATTAAACAAAATAAGTTAATATACAAAATCATAATACATAATCTTGTATAGATTTTGTGTGATATATATTTACCTGGAGTAGGTGCAGGACGTGCCAAGTACGAGTCATAATCCCCATCCCAGTCATCATCATCAAAAGTAATAGCTGGTTCATCTTATGGGCTGAGCTCTCGATCAACAGTATGTGGAGTGGCAGCGTCTTCAGTAGCTTGTGTCTTTTGCGACAAAGACAGGTGAAGTGATGAGCTGAGGCGTCCCGGAGATAGAACCCCACACCTTCTGTTGATGTTGCTGGTTGAGATGCAGAGGATCCTTCTCCAGGATGAGTCAAAGAAGATGCAATATGTTGTGGCTTCTCGACTGGAATGTCGCTCTCTAGAGTAGCGGCGCTCTGTCTAGAAGGCCCTTTGACAGTAATTTTCTTCTTCTTCTCAGGGAGGGTCTTCTCTGGAAGAGTAACAGCTGCACCTTGTTTCCGTTTCTGGGTCTTGCCGATAATGATTGGTCCCGCAGCTATTTCCCCAGCTCCCGTAGGGATGACTTCCAGATACTCATCTGGAACAGCAGCGTCATCGGGTATGTCTGGAAATAACCTGACTGGCTCTTCAACATTTCCTTCCTTGGGCCATCTTAGACTCTCTTTCAGGTTGTAGCCATGGGCGAAGGAGCGGATGGATGCATAAAAGCGAGCATACGTATGAAGTATACGTAGCTCGGTTGTGCTAGTAGCAGTCGATACTCTGAATTTAGCACCGGTACAAGCAGTGCTAAAGTATCTTCAGGCTCTCGCACCATCAATTAGCTTCCCATAATGGTAGAAGCTAGTGGGGGGATTACCAACATGAAGTTGGTCATATCCAAACTGGCGAGCGAACCGACTTAGTAGATATGGTTCGAACGCACAACTGTCTTCATTCCTGTACATCAGATGGGAGGGTCTGATGTATATTAGCCATTTGAGAACTGGCACAGGCAATGAAATCCTCCCTTCTCCTCTATCTTCAAACTGTACGCCGAGGCAGTCGGCTGGAACTGGTGGCCTTGTGCAGAAGAAGTTCCAACCGTGAGAATAATTCAGTACTACTCGGCTATCTGCCACTGTAGTTGTAATCCATGTGGCTTTGTTGAATTTCTGGAGGAAGACCTCCGTATTATCTCCAGGACTCGGTGGCAACAAACTGCAATTATGATGCAGTAGCCAGCCCATTAGATAAGTGTAGGGCATCTCCACCCTTAGGAAATCTTTTCGGTGAGGAGCATTGTTGATTAGTTCCTCACCAAAAGTCCTCAAACCTGCGTTTATTCGGCATACCATTGCCGATAGCAAGTTGATCCTGACCTTGAACACCAAACGTACTGTCGGCCACAATACGTTTCGATGAATTCGGTCTACTGTGCTGATCCCGGGCACAACCTATCTCCGTAGCCACAAGGACAGAAAGCCTGCAAGTAAGGCTTTCCTGGAAATCTTCTAACTACCATGCCTCAGGTGGCTCAAAGTTTCAGTCCCCGCAGGGATGTCTCCGGTCTTTTTGGACAGATACTGGTCTGGAGACTTATGTAAGATCATTAAACTATTGATCAGATCTGAAGGGATTATTGAACAAGGGTTGATGGTTGGAGCCTTATTTTCTTGAAATCTCTCATGCTCGTTCTTGGATATTCTATTCTCATGGTAGAATAGATAAGTTGTCCATTTATTAGTGTATGCCAAGTGTGATCCACTGTCATACATAGATGTGCAAATTAAGTAATGGCACATCAGTTCTTGGTAGACCTCAACTAATATAGGATTCTTTTTTCTGATTTTTGTGAGTTCATGGTTGGAGGGAACATATTCTTCGTAGGGAGCTTCACCTATCGGCAGCTTAGAGATGAAGTGCATCTCTTGCAAGGCAAGACCTATCTCACCGAGTGGGGTTGCAAAAGTTCCTGTTGAACTCATATACAGCTCCATCAAAGCCAAAAATAAGTTACTATTCATCGGTATACCCTGGCTCGTAGAGGCTACCGCTTTATAAAGGCCGATGGATTCCAGGTCCTTCTTGAAGTGCTTCATGATCCAGGCACTAAGCTGAATCCAGTTATGGTTATATGGAGTCAACCACCCTGGTAGCCTAGGGTTGGCCTGGGGATATAATACTGCAGCCCCTATGAACTTGTTAATAAACATTGGGGTCTGCACCGGTTGGATTAGAGCCGAATCTTCACTCGGTGTAAATCCAGGCAATAGGCTAGAGAAAGGGACAACACCACCATTGGGAGCACTGACATGATACCCCATATCGTTTGCTCTATCCCTCTTGAAGATGATTCTGTCCGGCCTACCATGACTGCTGGGAGTCAGGTTCCATAGCATCTGTCGGGGATGGGTGGCATGGACAAATACAGATAGGGGATAATCCATGTCCATGTCGGGGAGATACATCGCCCTCTCTCCAAACTTGAACACCCAAGCCTCTTTCTTGGGGTGTGTTTGTGATTTGAAGTCTATCGCATCCTCGAACAAGAAGGCTGGCTTCAAAAATTGTTGGTCATCTAGTGATACCAACACTTCCCCATTTATCTTGGACAGCAGCATTATGTCCCCTTGAGCAGCTATCAGCTGTGCTCTCCCTTCAGGGTATTCTGGATTCGACTGAGGAAACTTCACGTGGGACAAATTCTCCAAGTAATTTGAACCCACCATACCAGCTGACGAGCCAAATATTTTTGCAAGTGGGTGAATTTGCAAGTCCACTGCCAAAAGAAAAAAGAAAAAATCAAGTTAGTAAAAATCTAATTTGAATTTTTACGCAAATGACTTGGTCTGAGTTTTACGCATAAAGATTAAAAACTCTGACTATGTAAACTTTAGGCTTATGCACAAAAATTAAAGTGTATTTTTTTTTGTTTTTATGCAAAGTCTTTACTGGTAAATTTTTGCGCTGGCACATATTGATGTGAGCGTATTGTGAAATTTACGCTGGCATGTGTTGACATGAGCGTATTTTAATTTTTACGCCGGCACGTGTTGACGTGAGCGTATTTTAATTTTTACGCTGGCACATATTGATGTGAGCGTATTGTGAAATTTATGCTGGCATGTGTTAACATGAGCGTGTTTTAATTTTTACGCTGGCACATATTGACGTGAGCGTATTTTGATTTTTATGCTGGCACATATTGATGTGAGCGTATTTTACGCTGGCACGTATTGATGCGAGCGTATTGTGAATTTTACGCTGGCACATATTGATGTGAGCGTATTATGAATTTTACCCTGACACGTATAACGTGGGCGTACTTTGTTATCTTGGTTTTTACGTTGACACGTATAACGTGGACGTATTTTGTTATTTCGATTTCTATGCTGACACGTATAACGTGTGCGTGAAATGAAAAGTTCAGGTCTTCTTCTCCGTCGAACTCATGGACGAAGTTAGGTAGTATTCTACCTTTCATGGCCGAAGCTACAGTGGGATTTGTCTGTCGGGGCGTCGCCGATGATGGGACGGTGGTTTTTGTGCGGTCGGCCGATGATGAATCAGTGGCGGGCTTCTTGCCCTTGCTGCCGGCGGCGGTCTTGCTCTTGGGGGCCATGGATTTGGATCGAAGTTTCGAAGAAAGAGAGAGAATAAAGAAAGTTCGGGATTGCAAAAGACGAGTAAAGTTCTCTATGTACTCGTAAGGCTCTATTTATAGAGAAATTTTGAAATCGGTTCAAATTCCCGAAATTCACGCTGACGGTTGGATATCTTGACTTTTACGCGGACTGTTGATATCCTAAATTTTACGCAGATGACCGTTGAGTATCCCGAATTTTACGCGGACTGTTGAAATTCCCTGATTTTACGCTTCTGTTCAAAGTATTTCAAATTTTGAAAATAATTTGAAAACTTTGAAGGGGGTCTTGTAGGAGCGTAAAAAGTACTTCACAAACCAAGTCAAAGAAGTTGAGAACTTTACGCAATTCAAACAGAATCAGACTCAGACTTTACGCGGAGATCAAACAGAGTACAACTCTACGCGAGCTACTTTACGCAAGAGCTATTCACTGAGCTTTTACGTGAAGGACAGGCTGTCAAATCATTACATTTAATGCGCGTGATACTGTTTCTGACATAATGATTTTCTGACAGCGGACAGCACGGAAGCCGAGAAGATTTGATTTACACCAAACCCAACACTTGTCGTTTAGTGTGCAGATGGGCTACTTTACGCTCAAGAGATTGCTTCTTTTACGCACGAAAGCTATTTGAGATTTTTACGCTCAAGGCTGTTGTGCGCGTAAAGTTTATTTGAGCTAATTTTACGCTAAAGGCTATTTTTAGCCACTTTACGCGAAAAGTTTATTTTGGGCTATTTTTACGCCCAGTCTGCTACTTTACGCAGGAAGTATATTTTGGGTCATTTTTACGCCCGATCTTTTCTGGCTACATGAGAACGTGGTCTGCTTACGTGGCTTTCATGCCACACTTATCGAGGAACGTGTGTACGTGCTCTCCCCATTTTGCTGAAGTAATGGGACACGTGTCATCAAGCGTAGAGGATGATTTTCATCATGGGTGACAGTTACTCGCGTAGAGACCCAACTTTGTTGCTTTTTACGCACAGAGGACTAGTCTATAAATAGACATATTTGTTTTATACAAAAGATCAAGAGATCAGAGAAGAGATACAGGAGAGGAAATTCTGAGAAAACTCATATTTTCATAGTGATATTCCTAGAAGCATTTTTTCAACTTTTTCTCAAGAACTGGGTGAAGCAAAGCAGAAAAGCATTCGACTGTGCCATCAGTGCCGTTGCTCGATACCTTTCTGGTGACTTAGTTCTTCTGATTGTTCGTCTTCTTCAAGCAGTTTTCTTCATCATCATCGTATGGTCCAAGGAACAAAGTGATCGCTCTCAGATCAGACTTCCATAGCAATACTTTCCAGAACAATTTGTACTTTTGTACTTTTTCTCGTTTTCTTTCAAAAGCCAATTTTAGGCATTTTGTTAAGTGAAACAGGGCCACTTCAAGAATGAATGCAAATCAAAGACCAAGCATTTAGAGCAAGGAGAGCCTAGTAAGGTATCTATGATCACTGACGTTGTTGTTATGATTGTGCAGGTTGATGCGGTAGGGACTGACTCTGACTGGTGGGTAGACAATAAAGCCACCTTCCACGTCTGCTCCAGCAAGGAGTGGTTTACCACCTACACACCTACTTCTGAAGTGGTTATGGTGGCGAACCAGGCACAAGCTGAAGTGCTCGGGATTGGGACGATGGTATTGAAGCTGACTTCTGGCAAGTCTCTGACGCTTTAAGGCCTGAAACACGTACCTGCTATCGCCAAGAACCTGATCTCAGAAGGCCTACTTTGCAACGCAGGCCTCAGGATGGACATCAATGCTGGCCAGATGGTGATGTCTATTAAGGGAACATATTTTCCGAAAGCTTTTTATACCGAAGGAATGTTCAAAATTCAGCTTGTAAATCAGTCTAATGTAATTAATGAAATCACTCATTCTGCTTATACTCTTGAGTTGTGGCATAATAGGCTAGGACATGTTCATTGTAAACGAATAAACAAAATGTCTAGTCTAGGACTTATCTCCAAGTGTGGGAGTAAGGTAGAGAAATGTAAAGTTTGTGCTCAAACGAAGATCACAAGGAAACCCTTTTCTCGGGTTAATCGAAGTACAGATCTTCTAGAGTTGGTACACTCCGATATCTGTGACTTCAAACAATTCTCTACAAAGGCCGGGATAAAGTATTTCATAACCTTCATCGATGACTTCTCAAAGTATGCGTTCGTCAACTTGCTGAAAGCTAAAGATAAAGCATTCGAGAAGTTCAAGGAGTTCAGAGCCGAATCTGAGCGGCAGAATGGACAACAACTCAAAAGAATAAGAAGTGATCGATGTGGGGAGTACCGGTCTCATGAATTCGCATCGTTCTGCAAAGAAAATAGAATTGTCAATGAGACTACGGCTCCGTACTCTCCTCAATCAAACGGAGTAGCAGAGAGAAAGAATATAACGTTAACAGAAATAATTAACTCAATAATGTTGACTGCTGGCCTTCCTAAGTGCTACTGGAGAGAAGCTGCATTGACGTCCACTTTTATTCTAAATAGAGTGCCTCATGCAACTTCAGACGTTACTCCTCATGAAATCTGGTTCAAGGTCAGACCTAACTCGAATGTCATTCAAGTGTGGGGGTGTCTAGCATATATCAAGCTTCCAGATCTAAAGATTCAGAAGCTTGGGACAAGGACTACTAAGACGATCTTCTTGGGGTATGCCGAGAAGAGTGATGCTTGAT
The DNA here is from genome assembly GCA_029216955.1 of Iris pallida. Classification (NCBI taxonomy): domain Eukaryota; kingdom Viridiplantae; phylum Streptophyta; class Magnoliopsida; order Asparagales; family Iridaceae; genus Iris; species Iris pallida. The sequence goes on from JANAVB010019200.1 coordinate 588,100, forward strand.
GATTTCTTGATATTGAGTCAAATCATATCATTGAATCTCACGACCAGAATATTTTGAAGATAAATTTGCAAGACACAAGAATATTGTTCTTACGGATGTACCGGAGAACAATGAGGGTGCGCAGGAAAATGAAGTCTTCAATGAAGATGTGGTCCAAGAAGATGTTGTTGTTGAAACAACGATTGAACCAGAACAAGCTAAGCCGTCAGCCAAGCGTGTGAGGAGGCCGAAGGACTTCGGAAGTGACTTTGTCACCTATCATGTGGAAGCAGATCCGCTTACCTATGATGAGGCGATGAAGACCAGAGACACGATTTTCTGGAAGAAGGTGATTGACAATGAAATTGATTTTATCACCTCAAATAATACTTGGGTGTTGGGTGATCTTCCTGAAGGAGCAAAACCCATCGGATGCAAATGGATCTTCAAGAAGAAGATGAAAGCAGACGGAACTATTGATCAGTTCAAGGCTAGGTTGGTAGCCAATAGGTTTTCTCAGAATAAGGGGATTGACTACTTTGACACATATGCTCCAGTAGCCCGGATGATCACCATCAGAATGCTGATTGCTCTCGCAGCAATATATAAGATAGTGATACATCAGATGGATGTGAAAACAGCTTTTCTAAATGGCGAGCTGACCGAAGAGATTTACATACAACAGCTAGATGAATTTGTCGTCAAGGTTCTTGAAGACAAAGTCTGCAAGTTGGTAAAATCTTTATGCGGTCTTAAACAGGCTCCCAAGATGTGGCATAAGAAATTTGACAAAGTTATAAGGTCAAATGGCTACATGGTCAGCGAGACGGACAAGTGTGTTTACACGAAGTTCGCTGATGGAAGAGGTGTGATCGTTTGTCTGTACGTGGACGACAGGCTTATCCTATGTACGGATATGGGTTGTGTCACGGAGACAAAGAAATTCATCTCGAACAAGTTCAGTATGAAGGACTTGGGGGAAGCTGATGTGATCCTAGGGATCAAGATCATCCTGACAGACACTGGACTAGAGCTGTCACAGTCTCATTATTTTGAGAAAATGATCACTCATTATAGGTATCAGAATCTTCCAGGGATCGATACGTCGTACATGTGTGATCTGAAGCTGAAGCCTAATTCAGGGGAAAACGTCAGGCAGCTGGAGTATACAAGCGTAATCAGGAGTTTGATGTATGCTACTGTAATATCCCGTTCCGCACGGTGCATTACGATGAGTCGTTGACTCGAAGAGTTGCGTTGACCCGATGAAGTATCGATGCGAATCGATGCAAGAGTTACGTTGGCCAAAGGTAAGCTTTGTGTCGATTGGAATCTATGAATCGAATCGATACAAAGGATAAGTCCCGTTGAGCAAGTGCTGATTTTAGTTGATCTGGTGTGTAGGCAATGCTTTTACGCTGGACGATAAGAGGTCGGCATTTTGCCTTATGCAATGAAGTGTCCGCGAAACCAAATCGTGACCTTACAACGGATTGTGGCATGGGCGCGATAGGCTAAATCAACCGAGTAGTTCAAAGGAATGGCTAAGTCCGAGAGTTAGCTATACGACCAAGTTATGGAAGCGAGCCACTTCAATCGTCGAGATGACAAGGCGTATCGGCTTAAGGTGGGCGGGTTCTTGACTCTCTCTTCCTATTCCTTCACGTCTAATATAATATGTCCGTACATGCGTAAGATGTTATCGAGTAAGCGAGCGTGGCTCAGCGAGTAAGTGTCTAAATATGTGTTGAACACTAAAATAGAACATTAAACAATCGAACAATTGAAGTGACGTGCATCAAGTGTACGAGTCGCGGTAGGATGGTGATGGTAGAACATTAAAAGACAATATCGATATGTGCATCACGTGCATGCCTCCGAAAACATTGAACACTAGGCGTAGAACATTGATTACGGCGCTGAGCGTGCCCTCGTGCACTGAAGCTAGGGAATAACTATGTGACTACGGAATTATGCTATGAGAATAACTTACGAATGGTACGCATTGAATACAAGTACGAGATGTCTAAGCCGTTAGGCATCGTGCATCAATATGGATGTGTTGGGGCATAACGCCGACGGAGCTCCCCATATGGATGGTAGATTATGTTTATGAGACGCAAATATGTTTATGGTGTGAGACTATGTTTATGGAATATGAGATTGGTTGGAACGATATGACTTGTATGCTATGGTACGTATTGCATGGTCAATGGACTCAGATGGCCCGTACACGGGTACGGCTTCCCTCGAACGGTTACGCCGGGGCACCGGGACCGTTCGGCCTAGGAGGGAATTATGTATGGTATTTATGGTGCACATCATTCGGACGAATTACGACCGTCCAGTGCTGTAATAAGCTATGATATCCGTAAGTTTGGGATCCTTCAGATACTGGGCTAGCAACCCATATCGAAGTAATTATAGGCTTATACATAAAAGATGCCAAGTCCATACGGTGCGAAACACCGTTACCTTCATATAGATAGGGCCGATGGGCTGAGATGAGAGTTGGGTGCAGGCGCAGGGCCTGCCACCCTTATGCATATGTTTACGGTTATGATTGGTGGGTTGCACGAATCGTATGATTGCTTATGTAAGTTCTAACCATGGCAGGCTAGGCAAAGAGGAACGGGATGAGCACGAATCACTATGTTTATGTTTCAGATTATGTCTAACTGTATCTGCTGCAGGAACACTGTATGGGACACATTTACGAGATGTTGCTATACATCGAATATTGCCATGAAACTGATCCTAAGGCTAAATAGAAAGATCACAAATTAAGATGCATGTTCACTAAATATATTTAGTGTTTGGTTTGGTTACGAGCGGGTCTTGATCAGTACAAAGCGAGGACGAAAGCACTAATCCTCCACTATTTTATGTGCAGGCTCGGGTTATGATCGACTCGGGGCGGAGCTTGGCTTGGACGTGCCGAGGCATGGAGTCCTTGGCGTTCAAGAGGAGCTTCCTTATAGGCGTTCGCACTTGCGACATGGAGATGTTCGGCCGAAGACTACTTGGTGGCTATAAAGAGTCATAATGTATGGAACAATGTAATTCATTGTGAGCTAGAGAGATCATGAGCGTTGTAGCCAATTGGCATATTAAGTTGGGCTATTCAGAGCCTTGTAACCTTCAGTTCATTATGAATAAAAGAGATGCTTATTGTATTCTTTGTTTCCTTTCGCTGCTTATGTTACGAATTTGAGATAATTACTATGTAAACCGTTATCTTGCCTTGCACGAGCGTAACTCCAGGCTCGTACGGCATCACGCCCCAGCGAGAACGATGATTCGGGTAAAATCTAGCGAGGACGAACGATTTCCTGGATCGGGGCGTGACAAGTTGGTATCAGAGCGGTTCCATCCTCTGGACCGTACATGAATCTCTTTGACCCTCAGTTGCTTCGTTATCGAATTCAGTTGACTCTAAGTTGTTTCTGCAACCGCATGGCTCATGGATCTGCTTGACGCTACATTGTATGTTCCATATAATAAGTCTATATTAAGTGAGTACGTCTGCCACAAGTATGTCGTGACTATCACGTTATCTCTGTGTGCCATCGAAGAATGTTGGTTGCGCGAAGTGCAATGGGTTATGAGATTATGGTTTTCTGAAGTGCAAGAAAGTTGTGAGTCGTTGATTGCACGAAGTGCAACGAATATGGTGATGTTGGTTGCATAAAGTGCAATGGTATGCGTATCGTTGATCGTACGAAGTGCCAGGAGTTATGTGTTGTTGGTCGCACGAAGTACGAGGAGATATGTGTTCATGGTTGCACGAAGTGCAGCGAGTCAAGATATGAGGCGATGCGTGTTATGTGGCTATGTGTTGTTGATTGCACGGAGTGCAGCAAGTCGTGAATCGTTCGTTGTATCGGTGCAACGAGTCGATATGGTATGATGCGTGTTGCATGGCTATGCGGATGGATAGCAATATTTTGCACGAGATTGAGTAAAGACCTTAAGTATCGAGAATGAGTTGTTGTACGAGTTGCAACAAGTGATATTGGAAAATCGCAGATGCGATAGTACGAGTCGAGTTGGTCGCTAATTTGAGTTGAGTAGACGAACGTGTATGTTGGCCGTATGTCGTATTGAACTTTGAATATAAGTGAATGTGGCGTATATGATCGATATGATCGCCAAGTATGGTTAGATTGAATGTATGTCGAAATTGAGAGAATGATAGGGCGTGTTTGTTCAGTTGTTGTGCCAACTCGAGTAAGCAAACACTAGAGCTGGGATCGAAAAGATCGCCATACGGGATAGTTGATTGGAGATAGACGTCGGACCTATGCGAAGTGTAAAGTTAAGTAATGACTCAATTTTGAGTGGTATATGCAATACCACTTGTGCGATCAGTGTAGTAAGGTGTTGTATCGATGATGATAGGCTCGATTCCTGAGTGGTATATGGAATACCACTTAGCGATAGCGATGTTAAGCCGTTTGGTGACTTGCGATAGGTTATGTCGAAACGATTGTATTGCTACGATATGTTTGTCCTCAACGGACGGAGTAATACGGAGACTCGAGTGGTAATGACTCGATAGAAGTCGATGCAAGTATGCTTCGATGAATTGAGCTGAACAATTATGCGTGAAGTCGTACATATGGATGATACGTCGGACGAGGATTCGTTAAGAATAAGCCGAACGATAGATGGAGCATCTGCGAAGAAATGTTACGTTGAGGAAATAGTCGACCCGGTCGAATTTACGTTGAGTTAGTACGAAGACTTATTCAGGAACGTGTTGAGTAAGTACGAAAGAATCGTTCGAACGAATTCGAATTAGTGCGATAAGTCGATAGCACGATTTGGAAATGCGAGTTAGGAATATGAGAATGGATATGTGAATTAGAAATTGCGTCGCGACTATGGTGGTGAGTTATAACTGAATGAATCTTGATGTATGCAAGACTTGATTCATATTCGAATTCGGATGATAACAGTGATTGCAACGAATTGAAGCTTATGAGAAAGGAAGATGTTCAAGTTATGCATATCGACGATGGTATTGAGGCGTATCAAAGATGATATGCAATAACTCGGGGATACACTGATCGAATGAACGAAAATTATGTTGAGCATTGTTGTTGGATGAATAAGATGCAAGTTAAGTTATGGCGATTGGGATGATAACGGTAGGAGTGCTTCGGAGAATTTAAGAGTGGACGGGTGTTACTCGGATGAAATTGAAAGTGTCTGGATTGATTCATGGATAACCACTATGTTGACATTCTTGTCTTGTGCGAGTGCAACTCCAGCATCGCACATACGTCGAGCAAAATTAGGACGATCATTCCGCGTGAGCGCTGGTATGGTGATTCATCCAGCGGGAATGATCGAACTTGCAAGGCGTGGCAAAATCGGATTTGACTTGTGGTTTGATGCGAAAGATGTTCGAGGATGGTTTTGATGAGTATGGGATGTGTCGGACTATAATTACGGATAGGTAAAACTTGAACCTGAGGCAAGTAGATGTCATACGACTAGCAAAGATAGTCGACGGTAATGCATGAGTGATTCGAGTAGTAACGGCATGCAATGTGCATAAGCGATTCAAGTAGTTAGCGGCGCATCGGTTGCACAGGGGGTAGATAATTATACGTTTGTAAGTTATGTCGGATTGGATGAAGTCTCGTTGTAGTGACCCGCTCCGCCCTAGCAGAATGCCGATTCAAACGGCAAGTGCAACGACTCAAACGAGCCGTCGACCCGAAGAGTTGGCATCGACCTGATGAAGAATCGATGCAAGACTTACATTGGCCCTTCAAAGATGAATCCAGACTTAGACTTTCAAAGGCGCACTCGGAGTGTCGCTCGGCCGATGCGAACATCGCTAAGGTGGGTGGCTCCGATGAACCCGTCTTTGCTTAGCCTAGACACATAATAATACGGACACTATCACTGAAATTGCTAGGCGATAACACCGCGCATGCTAATAAATGACCCAACGCACCTAGCTAAGGGATTAATCCCATCTTGCATGCTTGTATAGAATATGGAAAGGAACACGAAAAAATGTGAGAACTCTTGTACTGCACCCTACGCTCGTGCTACGACACAAGCTTACATTCAAGTCCCTTACGCGTTCAACAATAAAACAATGAATGGTTTACAACAATGAAATGGGAAGACTATCAACATAGTCGTTCCGAGTAGAGTTTAGCAACATTGAAAGTATGGGACCGATGGGTCGCCAAGGCGACTCCCGCACGAGAAGTTGCAAAATGTATGAATGAATGAATGAACGAATAAGTGAATGAATGAATCAACGAATGAAAGATTGAATACGTGAATGAATCGATGAACAAACGGATAAGTGAAAGAAAGAAAAGAAAGAATGAATGAAAGATAAGAAAAGAAAGAATGGTTAGTGACAGGTGTGACGGGCACGTGCAACGGGGCTCGCTACCCGCGCTGCACGGACGCCAACCTGGTCGATAACGCATTATGGCTAAGGGTTAGCCTACGGCTCGGAGATAGCCGTTAAGTTAAATGACAAGAGAATACGAAATGGTCGGGGACAAACGACATGGGCGTTGTGTGGAGTATACCGTGGCCGTGGTAGTGGAAGGATTCTGTGGCACGGGCGTTATGTGGAGTATACCGTGGCCGGCCTAGGCGGAATCAAAAGTCGGGGCTTACGGGCTGCCTGGTGCGGGCTTGGGCACCGGAAGACATAAGTGCAGGGTATTTCAAGAGACTTAACGGGGCGTACCAGCCATCACCCTACGCTAAGTTGAGAAATACTAAGAAGAAATGTCCAAAATGGCTTGTCATGCCCGCGACCGGTGCATATAGATTAAGTGGGCTTTGATGGTGGCTATCCACATGCAAGTCCTTGTATTAAAATCAAACTAGTCTAAGTTAAATGAACAAGTGCCTACTGAACGGTTTCAAATGTATCACACCAAATGACAAAGAGTACTTCATGCAAACGAGTTAAAAGAACACACACCTACGACGCGCTAGAATCTGAGGCAGGAACACGCCCTTTACAGTGAATGCTTACGTGTATCATGTTAAGTTAAAATATATGAACTGTTGTCTAACTTGGTTTACTTTGGACAGGGAAGGCCGGACGGTAAGTATGGGTAAGTCGTGTATGTATTTCCATGCGACACTTGAATTTGGCAACACGGGATAGGTTATGACATATGCCATGAAATTGATCCTAAGGCAAGATTAGAAAGACAATGAATGATAGAGATGCACAAAAGTAAATGGAACATGTTTGGTAATGATGGCGTTGTGGGCGAGCTAGCCTCCCCACCAGTGCATAACAATGTACTGATAACCCCACAGTCTGCTTGCAGGAAGCAGGAAATGTCGGCGGGTGCGGAGCTTTCCTCGAACGTGCTAAGGCGCGGAGCTATCTCTCGAGCCTTGGAGCGTTGCAAGGAGCTTGAGCACCATATACAGGACATAATGTATTGGAACATCGCCATGTATCATTCCATCTTGTAAGCCACTTGGCACGCCTTTATGTTTCAGAGAGAGAGCTTGAGCGATTTGTAATATCGGCCTAGCGTCGCTTGTAACCTTCTTGAATATCAATAAAGAGTTTGAATTCGCTTCTACTTGTGTTTATTTACTTTCTGCTGCAATGGGGATACTCTGTGCGACTCTGTGGCCTAGCTCAAATCGGCCGTTTCTGGACTTGGCCTTGCACGGGCGCAACCTAGACCCGTGCGGCATCATGCCTTAGCGAGGACGATCGCTCCTACGGGAGCGGGGCGTGACAATTTGGTATCAGAGCACGGCTTTACGTCCTTGGACTTTATTTCGATTCTCTCAGTTTTGAAAGCTCGATTTTGAAACAAAAGAAGTGTAAGCTCTCTCTCGTTGTGCCTTGGGATGTTCCATACAATAAGTCTAATATTTTTGAAAGCTCGTACGAGTACTCGGTTGGACGGGATCTATAGGCGAAGGCCCTTGTGCCACCATAACGGACTTGAGTTGGAAGGAGCCGATGCTAAGAGTTAGCAAAAACGCAGTGCGTGCTTGAATAACCTTACGCTAACAATGCCGAACGATGTTAAACTTGACTCGATAGAGAACACATGCTAAGTTAACATGTCGCGTGCGTGTCTGACTAGTCTTGCGTCGACCTAGCAAGTGAGCGTACAAACTTGAATATAGTCCGCACGGGATGGTTATGCGGTACAACTTAGTCCGCGTGTCGCGTACCTCGACTTCTGGTACAATCGAGTTGCGAGCGATATCAAGTACCGCTCGGTCGGGAACGAAAATACACTTAGAGTGTATATCGATAGAAACGCTATCAAACTAACGCTTAGGCGTGCACGGAAGATTTATTGGATTTTTGAGGATTTGCATGAACGACTTAGTACGTCGAGGCGACGTGAGCGATTACGCTAGAGATTCGTCGAACGAATCTGAAGGATGTCCTAGCGCATGACACGAACATGATTAAGGAGTAGATCGTATGGCTTGAATCTGAGTGGTGTATGTGATAGGTTCGGAGAAGAATAAGAATGAGTGTCGACGACTAGTCGAGTGGCTCGAACCCTGAGTGGTGTATGGACGTCATAGAAATTGTTCGAGCGAAACTAAAGGATTTAAGGATCGTACGAGTATGTCGGCAAGCGATGCGATCGCGCAAAGCCTTAGAACATGTCACGCTTAGTTGGTCGTGACTTTAAAAGTCCCGAACGAGATGTCGCTGGACAACTTGTCAATGGGCAACGCGAATTAGGAAATGGTTCGGAACGTTGAATGAAAATGAATGGTCTTGATCGAGAAAACTTAGAGGATCGCGCGTATGATTTCGGATCGATTCAAATGAATTGTGACTTGAGTTTGAACAACGGTCTTGAAACTAGCTTGAGGTATAGCAGTTGAACTTGATCTTGAATATTAAATGAAATTGTGGAATATCCAACTCGGACAACAGCATCAATGCACGACTCGAAATCGGTTGCAAAGGAAGATCGTCTGGTTACGCATATCGTCGATGGTATTGAGGCGTATCAAAGATCGATATACGATAACTCGGGGGTACTCTGACTCGACGAATGATGATCGTACAAATGTCATTGTTCCGTTGGATGCTATACTTGGGATGTTAAAAATGTGTCGAGAAAAAGATAGACTTGGCTCGAGGATTTTCTAATTGAATGAATGACGGTCGGACTATCAAATAGAGATCTCGGCTTGGATGAAAATGAAATGTTTGGATTGCTTCGACGATAACCCCAACGTCGATATTCTTGTCTTATGCGAGCGCAACTCCAGCCTCGTACATGCGTCGTGCTGATTAGGGCGATCACTCCGCGTAAGCGCTAGTATGGTGATTCATAAAGCGGGGGTGATTGAACTAGCATGGCGTGACAATTTGTTTGCTTCGACTTGTAGTTTGACGCGAAAGTGGACTCGAAAATGACTTAGCGTACATGACGATCGAATTTAAGGATTGCGTAGGTCCAATCCACGTATCGAGAATGAATTAGTCTAGACGCAAGCAAGAGTTACGCCCCGATGAGAATGATTATTCCGCGGGAGCGTTGCATGGTGATTCATGAACCGTCGTGGATAATCGGGCTCGCATGAGATTGGAACGCAATGTATTGTCGAGCTGGATGACCTCGTGATCGAATACATGAATTGGTTAGAATGGATATATGAAGTATGTCGATTAGGTGATTTAATGGATTCGAATATGCGCAATGAATACGTTGATGCGAATAGGTGATCGTGCTCGATGTTTAGAAATCTGAGTGATGCGAGCTTGGGTAGAGAACCCTGTACTACCGACTTTGGTTTGACCCTAGGATTGGGGTCAGTGTTGGCATTATTGTTGGAGAACTGTGATTCCAATCCTGACATTGACTTAGCCTCGAAAAGAAATAGCCTAGCGGATAGGCGGACGACCCTATACCGAGTGATTGAACCTGTGCGATTAATATTAGAGTATCATCTGGACGGACAATAGACTTGGGGCAACAAGACTTAGAGTAGGACGGGAAATTAGGAGTGTGCGTGAACGACAACGAGAATGGCCCCAAATGATGGGAATGATAGGAATGGATGATGCGCAAGTAAAGTTGAAATAACGAAATGAATCATTGGTCAGAAGACGTACTCGATGATAGTGCAATACTTGGTCTCGAATCGGACGGGAATTACTTAGACTTGGCTGACTCCGCTAAGAAGAAATCATATTGATTTCGTTGACAATAGCACTTGAGAAGTGAATCGGATCATCTCGAGGACCGAGATAAATGATATGTGATACACACATGAGTTCGGTTTTAAATCGAAGTTAGCAAAACGATCGGCAAATCAAAACTATCACGAGTAGCTTATCCGACTTCGCTAGTCGCTAAGCTTGGTTGAAATGTACGTATTCGTTGACAGTAGCTTATCCGACTTCGCTAGTCGCTAAGCTCCGCCCTAGCGGAACGCCGATTCAAACGGCAAGTGCAACGACTCAAACGAGCCGTCGACCCAAAGAGTTGGCATCGACCTGATGAAGAATCGATGTAAGACTTACATTGGCCCGTCAAAGATGAATCTAGACTTAGACTTTCAAAGGCACACTCGGAGTGTCGCTCGGCCGATGCGAACATCGCTAAGGTGGGTGGCTCCGATGAACCCGTCTTTGCTTAGCCTAGACACATAATAATACGGACACTATCACTGAAATTGCTAGGGATAACACTGCGCATGCTAATAAATGATCCAATGCACCTAACTAAGGGATTAATCCCATCTTGCATGCTTGTATAGAATATGGAAAGGAACATGGAAAAATGTGAGAACTCTCGTACCGCGCCCTACGCTCGTGCTACGACACAAGCTTACGTTCAAGTCCCTTACGCGTTCAACAATGAAACAATGAATGGTTTACAACAATGAAATGGGAAGACTATCAACATAGTCGTTCCGAGTAGAGTTTAGCAACATTGAAAGTATAGGACCGATGGGTCACCAAGGCGACTCCCGCACGAGGAGTTGCAAAATATATAAATGAATGAATGAACGAATAAGTGAATGAATGAATCAACTAATGAAAGATTGAATACGTGAATGAATCGATGAACAAACGGATAAGTAAAAGAAAGAAAAGAAAGAATGAATGAAAGATAAGAAAAGAAAGAATGGTTAGCGACAGGTGTGACGGGCACGTGCAACGGGGCTCGCTACCTGCGCTGCACGGACGCCAACCTGGTCGATAACGCATTATGGCTAAGGGTTAGCCTACGGCTCGGAGATAGCCGTTAAGTTAAATGACAAGATAATACGAAATGGTCATGGACAAACGGCACGGGCGTTGTGTGGAGTATACCGTGGCCGTGGTAGTGGAAGGATTCTGCGGCACGGGCGTTGTGTGGAGTATACCGTGGCTGGCCTAGGCGGAATCAAAAGTCGGGGCTTACGGGCTGCCTGGTGCGGGCTTGGGCACCGGAAGACGTAAGTGCAGGGTATTTTAAGAGACATAAAGGGGTGTACCAGCCATCACCCTACGCTAAGTTGAGAAATACCAAGGGAAAATGTCCAAAATAGCTTGTCATGCCAGCGACCGGTGCATATAGATTAAGTGGGCTTTGCTGGTGGCTATCCACATGCAAGTCCTTGCATTGAAATCAAAGTAGTCTAAGTTAAATGAATAATTGCCTACTAAACGGTTTGAAATGTATCACACCAAATGACAAAGAGTACTTCATACAAACGAGTTAAAAGAACACACGCCTACGACGCGCTAGAATCTGAGGCAGGAACACGCCCTTTACAGTGAATGCTTACGTGTATCATGTTAAGTTAAACTATATGAACTGTTGTCTAACTTGGTTTACTTTGGACAGGGAAGGCCGGACGGTAAGTATGGGTAAGTCGTGTATGTATTTTCATGCGACACTTGAATTTGGCAACACGGGATAGGTTATGACATATGCCATGAAATTGATCCTAAGGCAAGATTAGAAAGACAATGAATGATAGAGATGCACAAAAGTAAATGGAACGTGTTTGATAATGATGGCGTTGTGGGCGAGCTAGCCTCCCCACCAGTGCATAACAATGTACTGATAACCCCACAGTCTGCTTGCAGGAAGCAGGAAACGTCAGCGGGTGCGGAGCTTTCCCCGAACGTGCTAAGGTGCGGAGCTATCTCTCGAGCCTTGGAGCGTTACAAGGAGCTGGAGCACCATATACAGGACATAATGTATTGAACATCGCCATGTATCATTCCATCTTGTAAGCCACTTGGCACGCCTTTTATGTTTCAGAGAGAGAGCTTGAGCGATTTGTAATATCGGCCTAGCGCCGCTTGTAACCTTCTTGAATATCAATAAAGAGTTCGAATTCACTTCTACTTGTGTTTATGTACTTTCTGCTGCAATGGGGATACTCTGTGCGACTCTGTGGCCTAGCTCAAATAGGCCGTTTCTGGACTTGGCCTTGCACGGGTGCAACCTAGGCCTGTGCGGCATCACACCTTAGCGAGGACGATCGCTCCTACGGGAGCGGGGCGTGACACTCGTAGGAATTGTCGGGAATTGATTTGGCTCCACGACAGGATATAGCATGGTTCGTTGTAACTGTCCCTTGTTGATGATCTTCAATTATCGAGCGTAGTTTCGGGACAGATGACCCTAGAAGACTTGACCGCCAAATCAAGTGAACGTTGAAATCCTATAGGATGACCCAATGAAGTCGCGTAAGAAATTTTATCGAGGATGAAAGATGATGTAGTGCATGTTGAGGATAAGCCTGAGCGAGTGAGTATCGTGTTTCGAAAGTTAGCGAGTTGCCTTCGACTAGAACGATATGGTCAGAAAAAAAATTTGATCGATCGAATATGTACGTAAGTAGACTTGGTTGGTCGATGATCGAATAGATGTCGAGGAACGTGCTTAGCATAGCAATACGGTAAGGCGATTGCAAGAATTCTGCAATACGCGAGAGCGACGGATAATAGAATGACCCTAAGAGTTGTGTTGTAGATCGGTTTGAGTAACGGTTAGGCTATGTGTGTTGAGCGCGCTATCTATGTTACGAAATGAACTAGTCGGGATGGATTCGAGAATTGAGTAAAGGATTCGTACTCGGTCGAGAATAAGAGATGGACGTATTGTAAGAGACCTTGGGTCAAAAAGATTGTTGCCTTTGAGTATCGTAGACTCAAGTTGACCTCATGTGCCGGGGAGCGCGAGCATGATGTCTGGATAAGTTACCTAGCGGGGGTAGCCCCAGATGCGATGCGTAGGCAGTTCGAGAATGTGGGTCATGTTGGGATAGTTGTGTGCGAGACTTAGCATAGATTGTAGGCAAAGGAATTTGTGACATGTTGGACATAGTCCATGTCGTTAAGGCCAAATGTTATGAATGATTTGATGAAAGACTTGAGTTATGTGAGAGATAGGAAACGATTGGACAAGTAGGCATTACGGAGAATTATTGCGATCGGATGCGCAACGGCTTAATGCAATGCATGCGTTAGATGGCTGTCGAGAAACTTATGAGATCGAAGTTATGGTTTGGATCAAGTTATATACTTGTTTGCGAGCAGGACTCTAGAAATATGTGTTAAAGATCTGACTGAGTCAAGTACGAACTGATTAGTGCTCGAGGATTTAAGTTGAGCTTGTTAGTTGTCCCGATATCCTACAACTGAGCTTGGCTGAAATGCATATATTGGTGGGACGCCTAAAATATGTGTATGATCCAAACTAAGTTGTATGATTCCAACGATAGTAGCACGAGATTGTGAAACGATCTAGCGAGGCACTTGGATTAAGTGTTGGTTTCGGTTCGAGGACGAACCTGATTTTGAGTGGTATATTATGTAATGCCCCGCTCCGCATGGTGCATTACGATGAGTCGTTGACTCGAAGAATTGCGTTGACCCGATAAAGTATCGATGTGAATTGATGCAAGAGTTACATTGGCCAAAGGTAAGCTTAGAGTCGATTGGAATCTATGAATAGAATCGATGCAAAGGATAAGTCCCGTTGAGCAAGTGTTGATTTTAGTTGATCTGGTGTGCAGGGTATGCTTTTACGCTGGACGATAAGAGGTCGGCATTTTGCCCTATGCAATGAAGTGTCCGCAAAACCAAATCGTGGCCTTGCAACGGATTGTGGCATGGGCACGATAGGCCAAATCAACCGAGTAGTTCAAAGGAATGGCTAAGTCCGAGAGTTAGCTATACGACCAAGTTATGGAAGCGAGCCGCTTCAATCGACAAGACGACAAGGCATATCGGCTTAAGGTGGGCGGGTTATTGACTCTCTCTTCCTATTCCTTCATGTCTAATAAAATATGTCTGTGCATGCGTAAGATGTTATCGAGTTAGCGAGCGTGGCTCAGCGAGTAAGTGTCTAAATATGTGTTGAACACTAAGATAGAACATTGAACAATCGAACAATTGAAGTGACGTGTATCAAGTGTACGAGTCACAGTAGGGCGGTGATGGTAGAACATTGAAAGACAATATCGAGATGTGCATCACGTACACGCCTCCGAGAATAATGAACACTAGACGTAGAATATTGATTACGGCACTGAACGTGCCCTCGTATACAAAAGCTAGGGAATAACTATATGACTACGGAATTATTCTATAAAAATAACTTACGAATGGTATGCATTGAATACAAGTACGAGATGTCTAAGCCGTTGGGCATCGTACATCAATATGGATGTGTTGGGGCTTAACGCCGACGGAGCTCCCCATATGGATGGTGGATTATGTTTATGAGACGCGAATATGTTTATGGTACGAGACTATGTTTATGGAACACGAGATTGGTTGGAACGATATGACTTGTATGCTATGGTACGTATTGCATGGTCAATGGACTCGGATGGCCCGTGCACGGGTGCGGCTTCCTTCGAACGGTTACGCCGGGGCACCGGGACCGTTCGTCCTAGGAGGGAATTATGTGTGGTATTTATGGTACACATCATTCAGACGGATTGCGACCGTCCAGTACTGTGATAAGCTATGATATCCGTAAGTTTGGGATCCTTCGGATACTGGGCTAGCAACCCGTATCGAAGTGATTGTAGGCTTACACATAAGAGATGCCAAGTCCATTACGGTACGAAACATCGTGACCTTCATATAGATAGGGCCGGTGGGCTGAGATGAGAGTTGGGTGCAGGCGCAGGGCCTGCCACCCTTATGCATAAGTTTACGGTTATGATTGGTGGGTTGCACGAATCGTATGATTGCTTATGTAAGTTCTAACCATGGCAGGCTAGGCAAAGAGGAACGGGATGAGCACGAATCACTATGTTTATGTTTCAGATTATGTCTAACTGTATCTGCTGCAGGAACACGGTGTGGAACACATTTACGAGATGTTACTATACATCGAATATTGCCATGAAACTGATCCTAAGGCTAAATAGAAAGATCATAAATTAAGATACATGTTCACTAAATATATTTAGTGTTTGGTTTGGGTGCGAGCGGGTCTTGATCAGTGCAAAGCGAGGACGAAAGCACTAATCCCCCACTAGTTTATGTGCAGGCTCAGGTTATGATCGACTCGGGGCGGAGCTTGGCTTGGACGTGCCGAGACATGGAGTCCTTGGCTTTCAAGAGGAGCTTCCGCATAGGCGTTCGGACTTGCGACATGGAGATGTTCGGCCGAAGACTACTTGGTGGCTATAAAGAGGTATAATGTATGAAATAATATAATCCTTTGTGAGCTAGAGAGATCTTGAGCGTTGTAGCCAATTGGCATATTAAGTTGGGCTATTCAGAGCCTTGTAAACTTCAGTTCATTATGAATAAAAGAGATTCTTATTGTATTTTTTGTTTCCTTCCGCTGCTTATGTTACGACTTTGAGATAATTACGATGTGAATAGTTATCTTGTCTTGTACGAGCGAAACTCCAGGCTCGTGTGGCATCACGCTCCAGCGAGGACGATAATTCGGGTAAAATCTAGCGAGGACGAACGATTTCCCGGATCGGGGTATGACAGCTACTACTGCCATAAGGCCTGACATAGCTTTCATCGTGGGAATGCTGAGTCGTTTCACGAGCAACCCAGGTGTTAAATACTGGAAAGTTGTAAAATGGGTTATGAGATATCTCAAGAAGACTCAGACATATGCACTGTACTACAACGGAGATCCGTCGGTAGTGGAAGGCTTCAGTGATGCCAGCTGGTGCTCAGAGGTGGAGAGCGAGAGGTCCACAGGTGGATTCATTTTCACTATAGGTGGAGCTGCTATATCGTGGAAGTCGAAGAAGCAGACTATGCTCTCATGGTAATCCATGGAGTCTGAGTTCTTTGTACTTGATACCGCAGTCGAGGAAGCAGAATGGCTTCGGAAGCTCATGTATGATCTTCCAGTGGTTGGGGCACAAATACCTACGATACCGATATACTGCGACAACCAGGCAACTGCGGCGGTGGCATCAAATGACCTCTTCAACGAAAAGAAGAGGACTGTACGGTTGAAGCACATGACAGTACACGATCTTATCAAGAGAGGTGTTATTGCAGTAATTGATGTTCGGAGTCAGGAGAACCTGGCGGATCCGTTCACCAAGGGCCTCAAGCGCCAGCTAGTCGATAACACAGCTTGTAAAATGGGCTTGAAGGCATTCTGATATTGTATTATTGTATTCCTACCATAAAGTTTTATGCTAATAGTTCAAAGAGAAATCTACTAGGCATCTAGCTTTTGGTTCAAGGAAGGACCACTAATCGAAAGAATATCAGAAATTATGGGTACATGTTCTATTGGGCATGGAGAGGTTACGGACCTACAGCCACTGTTGTCTGCTGTTGTTTTCTACGGAAAATGGATCCTGTGGGAAGGTTGGCTTAAATGCCTTAATGAGTTCTCAGGCAGAGTGAATGCCTGGTGTGGTTTACAGGAAACACAGTTGAACAGTACTACAAGGAGTGAAACTCCATGCTACTGTAGGATGACTCCACCATGAGGTTCCCAGGCATGGGGTAATGCCTCGGCTTTGCTAGCCAAGTCACAGCAGCGTAGCACCGCAAATAGGCAGTTAGCGTAATGCTGTAGGTTAAAATAAAGAGGGGTGTAGTCAGCACTACAAAGAGGAGGAGTTTTTCATGTTACAGTGGTATGACACCACGATGAGGTACCCGATTAGGGATAAAGCCTTGGCCTTGTAAGCCATGTCGTTGCGGCATAACACCGCAAGGGAGCCTAAGGCTTCATGCTGGGTAGTTTGGCACTACAAAGAGGCAATTGCCTCATGCTACAGTAGTATGACACTGCGATGAGGTTCCCGATATGGGGTAAGGCCTCAGCTTTAAGCCATGTCATAGCGGCATAGCACAGCACGGGAAGCGCAAAGCGCTTCATGCCATGTCTCTTTATAATGAACTCACCTATAGTATATGGACAAGGTGATATCAGGCCATCTCTTGAGGGTAAACTTGTAGACGCCCAAAATTATATACTAAAACCAGGCTGGCACGGGACCTTTAATGTGTAGCCAGAAGCACATGTAACTACATTATGTGAGTGGAAAGAATTTCAGCTATGATGCAGAATTCAAGGCTTAGTCCATTCTTGTATTATAGTCTGTTGTTTGACCCATGCGGGAAGATTCAAGTCGTCAGCGACATCTCTCATAATGCATGATGGACAGTTACTATGGGGAACACTTATATCCATATATAGAGATATATGGGGGATTATTGGGGTTTTGGCCTTTGTTTAGAAACTTTAGTCCCACATCGGCTAGGCCAAAGAAGTTGTATCTCTATATATTAGTTATGCTAGTTTAGAGATGCACATGTGGTGTGGAGGTGCACAAGGGTGTGCCATGTGGGGTTATTTTTCTAATAAAAAAAGGCTAAATCAACAATTGAAAGCACTCATGCTTTTTGCTCTTGGAAAATTTATTTTCATGGGAGCTAATCCCCGTAAGGGCTTAGCGACTCAGACTCGGACTCGGACTCATGGGCACATGAGGCGTAATATGGTATTTTGTTGGCGCACTTTGCACTTAGCACGTCAGCATTGTCGCTAGGCGCATAGTGCGCTTAAGTTGCACTCATTGCGCGAGCCACTTGCGCGACCAGGCACGCTGCCAGGTTGCACGGCCAGGTTGTTCAGGCCAGCTTGCGAAGCCAGTTACGCTGCCAGGTTACGATGTAATGACCCGCTCCGCCCTAGCAGAACGTCAATTCAAACGACAAGTACAACGACTGAAACGAGCCGTCGACCCGAAGAGTTGGCATCGACCTGATGAAGAATCGATTCAAGACTTACATTGGCCCATCGAAGATGAATCCAGACTTAAACTTTCAAAGGCACACTCGGAGTATCCCTCGGCCGATACGAACATCGCTAAGGTGGGCGGCTCCGATGAACCCGTCTTTGCTTAGCCTAGACACTTAACAATACGGACACTATTGCTAGAATCGCTAGGCGATAACACCGTGCATGCTAATAAATGACTCAACGCACCTAGCTAAGGGAATAATCCCATCTTGTATGCTTGTATAGAATATGGAAAATATGAGAACTCTCGTACCGCGCTCTATGCTCGTGCTAAGGCACAAGCTTACGTTCAAGTCCCTTATGCGTTCAATAATGAAACAATGAATGGTTTACAACAATGAAATGGAAGACTATCGACATAGTCGTTTCGAGTAGAGTATAGCAACATTGAAAGACTTCGGGACCGATGGGTCGCCAAGGTGACTCCTACACAGGGAGTTATAAAATATATAAATGAATGAATGAATAAGTGAATGAATGAATCGACGAATGAATGAATGAGTATGTGAATGAAATGAATCAATGAACAAACGGACAAGTGAAAGAAAGAAAAGAAAGAATGAATGAAAGATAAAAAAGGAAAGAATGGTTAGCGATAGGTATGACGGGCACGTACAACGGGGCTCGCTACCCGCGCTGCACGGACGCCAACCTGGTCGATAACGCATTATGGCTCAGAGACAGGCTATGGCTCAAAGACAGCCGTTAAGTTAAAATGATAAGAAAAATACGAAATAGTCGTGGACGGACTTGTGCACGAGTGAAAAAGGGATTCCAAGGCAACAAACGACGATTTCGTGGCCGGCCTAGGCGAAATCATGGCCTACGGGCTGACAGGTGTGCGAGCTTGGGCACATAACCAAACGTAGGGCCGGTACTTCAATAGTCTATCAAGGTGTACCAGCCATCACGCTTGATAGATGAGAATGCCAAAGAGGAAAATGTCCAAAATGGCTGACATGCTAGCGACCGGTGCATATAGATTTAAGTGGGCTTTGCTGGTGGCAATCTACGTGCAAGTCCTTGTACTGAAATCAAAGTAGTCTAAGTTAACTGAACAAAGCACCTTCTGAATAGGCTTGAATATAACACACAAAATGATCGAGAGTACTTCGAGCAAACGAGTTAAAAAACACGCCTACGACGCGCTAGGGCCTGAGACAGGGACACGCCCTTGACATTGAATGTTTACGTGAATTACATTAAGTTTATATATGCAAATTATTGACTAACTTGGTTTACTTTAGACAGGGAAGGCCGGACGGTAAGTATGGGTAAGTCGTGCATGTATTTCCGTACAAACACATGAAATCGGTAACACAAGATAGGTTTTGATATATGTCATGAAACTGATCCTAAGGCAAGATTAGAAAGACAACGAATGATAGACGGTGCACAAAGTAAATAGAACGTGTTTGGTAATGATAGCATTATGGGCGAGCTAGCCTCCCCACCAGTGCATAACAATGTACTGATAACCCCACAGTCTGCTTGCAGGATGCAGGAGATGTCGTCGAGTACGGAGCTTGCCTCGAACGTGCTAAGGCGCGGAGCTATCTCTGGAGCCTTGGAGCGTTGCAAGGAGCTGAAGCACCATATACAGGACATAATGTATCGAAACATTGCCATGAATCATTCCATGTTGTAAGCCACTTGGCATGCCTTTTATTTTTCAGAGAGAAAGAGCTTCAGCGACTTATAATCTCGGCCTAGCGCCGCTTGTAAACTTCTTGAATATCAATAAAGAGTTGAATTGGCTTCAATTTGTGTTCATTTACTTTCCGCTGCAAAATGGGGACACTCTGTGCGACTCTGTGGCCTAGCTCAAATCGGCCGTTTCTGGACTTAGCCTTGCACAGGCACAACCTAGGCCCGTGCGGCACCACGTCATAGCGAGGACGATCGCTCCTGTGGGAGCGGGGCGTGACAGATTGGTATCAGAGCACGGCTTTACGTCCTTGGACTTTATTTCGATTTTTTCAGTTTTAAAAGCTCGTTTTGAAACAAAAGAAGTGTACGCTCTCTCTCGTGGTGCCTTGGGATGTTCCATACAATAAGTCTAATATTTGCAAAAGCTCGTACGATTACTCGGTTGGACGGGATCGATAGGCGAAGGCCTTTGTGCCAAACCATGACGGACTTGAGTCGAAAGAAAACCAAAATGCTAAAAGTTAGCAAACGCAAGGCGTACTTGAATAACCTTACGCTGACAATAGCGGACGAGTACACGAGACCGGAGTATAATTCAAACGGGATGGTTATGCACGTAGCCTTTCGGCTAAGTTGTGCAGAGTATCGCGCACCTAGACATTCTGGTGCGAACGAGTTTGCGAGTGAGATCGACTATCGCTCGGACGAGAATAAGTGAGACTTAGAATGTATGTCGATAGAGACGCTATTTGACCAACGCTAAAGCGAGAACGGGAGATGGTTCTTAGACTTTGAGGAATGGGCGAACGTGCGATTGAACACATCGATTGGGAATCGAATGATCTTTTGAGGATTTGTAGAATGACTTGACTCCGAGTGGTGTATGTGATAGGTTCAAAAAAGAATAAGAGTGAGTGTCAACGACTAATCGAGTGGCTCGAACCCTGAGTGGTGTATGGACGTTATAGAAATTGTTCGAGTGAGACTAAAGGATTTGCGGATAGAACGAGTGTGTCGGCAAGCGATGATATCGCGCAAAGCCTTAGAACGAGTAACGCTTAGTTGGTTTTGACTTCGATAGTCTCAAACGAGATATCGTTCGAACGAATTAAGAATGTATAGTACGAATTACGAAACGATTGAATAGAGAGTCGGAACGATGAAACGAATGGAGGTCTTGGTCGAGGAAACATAGAAGATCGTGCATGCGATTTTGAATTTAGTCGAAGGGATTGAAACTTGAGTTGAGGTAAAATACCCATGGACGAGATCAAAGATAGCACGATCGAAAGATAGCATGCATAGAAAACGTGGATTTGAAGATACGAGAATGACTAAGGATTTGGAATAGATGTTGCTCGATGAAAAGTTAGCATGAGACAAGGTGAATTGAGGAAATTAAGTTGTACGACTCGGAATTCGTTGCAAAAGGAAGATCATCAGGTTATGTACATCATTGATGGTATTGAGGCGTATCAAAGATCGATGTACGATAACTCGGGGGTACTCTGATTCGATGAATGATGATCGTGTTAGAAGTTATTGTTTTGAAGGATACTATGTTAAGGAATTTTGATAGAAATGAATGTTTGGAATGAAGAAGGGAAGTGATTTGATTGTTCGGTGATAACCACAACGACAACGATCTTGTCTTGCGCGAGCGCAACTCCAGCCTCGCACATATGTCACGTCGGATTTGGGATAATCATTCTACGTGAGCGTTGGCATGGTGATTCATGTCTAGCGGGAATGATCGAACTCGAAATACCTTGACTTGGTAATTTTGATTGCTTCGACTTGTGGTTTGAAGCGAAGGCGAATTGGAGGATTGATCGGACTTATGATGGACGACGAAGTAAAGTTGAGGATTGAGAAGGCCCAATCCGCTTATCGAAAATGAGTAAGTCTAGATTCAACGCAAGAGTTACGTCCCGATGAGGACGATTATTTCGCAAAAATGTTGACATGGTGATTCATGTCCGCCGAGGATAATCAGACTTGCGTGAGATCGGGGCGTGACATATTGCAAGGCTAGACGACATTGTGATCGACTACGTGAATTGGATAGGATGGATAGGTGGATTGTATCAAACACACTTGAAGAGATAGACTACGATAATTGCTAGTGTGGGCGCGCGATAATAATATGTCGAGAATTTGGTTGAGGACAACCTATCGCAGGATGACTTTCCTAAACGAGCTCGGACTTGGAACGGAGAATGTGTTGATGAGAATTGAGTGAACGCTGCTTGATGTTTAGAAATTTGAGCAAAAAAAACTTGGGTAGAAACTACCGACAAACAAACAAATGGTTTGACCATAGGATTTGGGGCGAGCGTCATGCAGCGACCTTGCACGATGAGCCACGGACTTGACTTGTAACTATGACCTGGTGAGATGACCTAGCGGATAAGCGGACGACCCTATGCCGAGTGATTGAACCTGTGCGATTGACATTACAGTATCGTCTGGACGGACGATAGACTTGGGGTAACAAGACTTAGAGTAGGACGGAAAACTGGGAGTGTGCGTTGTCACGACCCGTACCCGCTTTTTCGGATACGAGACGTGTCCAAGCCAGCCTACGCCGCAGAGTCGGCGGTAGAACGCTGTCAAGCCCGCAAGAAATAAATGCTCAAAGTCACAAAATATAACATTTGTTGCTCATTCACAATTTTAAGTTTATTACAATATTTACAGGATTTATATTTTAAAAAAATACAAGACTTTACACTTAATAGAATTGATACAACTGTTATCTATTTCTAGGTTGACTTCAGCATACCCAAGCCTTCCCAATGCTAAGAGTGATCGCGGCTAAACCTAAAAAATGTTGGTTTCCAGTCATGAATGGAACAAGTACACAAACCGACGACAATGTGAAAACACAATAGAATTAACAAGACATGAAAATAGTATATGAGATATCAAAACTGGAAGATAACTGATGACATAGCACGATAGAGAAGTAAAAGGAAAAATAAAAGACATCTACCTATGTGGTGTGAAATATCATTTTTAACATGTGAACGGCTAGGGGGTAAATACGGCTCACTGCACGTGTCGTGTGCAGCTGCTATCATGCAAGATTAGACAAATTGGGATATTTCTGGATAGTCCACATGTATACTAAGATATTTCTCCTCCCGACTACTCCGTGTGACGAGCGTGTCAACAAGCAGCAAGATATATGTATAGACATAAAATAAAAAGACTACTATAAATCGAAAAGCAATCAGAAAGTACACTTGCCTGAGGTCCTTAGCTGGAGAAACCAATAATAATATACCACTCAATGAGCCACAATCAATCAACACATGCAGAAATCCCCAGATGCTGAAATAAACAGTACCAACGTTCTCAGAATAGTCAAATTAGCTATGATTACCTGTCCTTAAGTCCAATTCTGGATATAAGGGCAAAACGGTAATTTCGAACAAAAATGATATCCGCCGTTGGACCCGCTTTGTACCAAAAAGCGTGCCAGAGTCAACGATCTCTAAAGTCGTCAAACTACATGTCTACGGATCCAGTTTTCCGATACGAACCCAACCGTATGTCCAGAGTTGGATTCCGGCTGTCACGCCCCGCTCCCGTAGGAGCGATCGTCATCGCTAAGGCGTGATGCCGCACGGGCCTAGGTTACGCCCGTGCAAGGCCAAGTCCAGAAACGGCCGATTTGAGTCTAGGCCACAGAGTCGCACAGAGTGTCCCCATTTGCAGCGGAAGTAAAAATGAACACAAGTAGAAGCGAATCCAAATCTCTTTATTGAATTTCAAGAAGTTTACAAGCGGCGCTAGGCCGATATTACAAATCGCTCAAGCTCTCTCTCTGAAACATAAAAGGCGTGCCAAGTGGCTTACAACATGGAATGATACATGGCGATGTTCCGATACATTATGTCCTGTATAGGGTGCTTCAGCTTCTTGCAACGTTCCAAGGCCCCAGAGTTGGCTCCGCGCCTTGACACGTTCGATGGAAGCTCCGCACCCGCCGGCGTCTCCTGCTATCCTGCAAGCATACTGTGGGGTTATCAGTACATTGTTTATGTAGTGACCCGCTCCGCCCTAGCGGAACGCCGATTCCAAACGGCGTGTGCAACGACTCAAAACGAGCCGTCGACCCGATGAAGTACCGATGCAAATCGATGCCAGACTTGCCTTGGCCCGTCAAGATGAATCCAGACTTAGACTTCCAAAGGCGCGCTCGGAGTATCGCTCGGCCAATGCAAACATCGCTAAGGTGGGTGGCTCCGATGAACCCGTCTGTGCTTAGCCTAGACACATAACAATACGGACACTACCACGAGAATCGTTAGGCGATAACCCCCTGCATGCTAATAAATGATTCAACGCACCTAGCTAAGGGAATAATCCCATCTTGCATGCTTGTTTAGAACATAGAAATGAACTCGGCAAATATAGAAACGTTCGCACCGCGCTCTACGCTCATGCTAAGGCACAAGCTCACGTTTATGTCCCTTGCGTTCAAACAATGAAACAATGAATGGTTTACAACAATGAAACGGAAAGACTATCAACATAGTCGCTCCGAGTAGAGTTTAGCAACATTGAAAGGCTATGGGACCGATGGGTCGCCAAGACGACTCCCACACTGGGAGTTGCGTAATGCGTGAATGAATGGATCAACAAATGAACGAACGAATGAATGAATGAATACATGAATGAATCGATGAATCAAATGAACAAGTGAAAGAAAGAAAGAAAAGAAAGAATACGTGAAAGATAAGACATGGAAGACGCTATCGACAGGTATGACGGGCACGTGCAACGGAGCTCGCTACCCGCGCTGTACGGACGCCAACCTGGTCGATAACGCATTATGGCTAAGGGTTAGCCTACGGCTCGGAGATAGCCGCTAAGTTAAAATGACAAGACAATACGAAATGGTCGTAGACAAACGGCACGGGCGATGGAGGGGAATACCGTGGCCGTCGTGTGGAAGGATTCTGCGGCACGGGCGTTGGGGAGGTAAACGTGATAGGTTCGAATAAGAATAAGAATGAGTGTCGACGACTAGTCGAGTGGCTCGAATCCGAGTGGTGTATGGATGTTCTTGGAAAAAATCATTCGAGCGAAACTTGAGGATTACGAAACACAACGAGTACGTCGACGAGGCGATGCGATCGCGCAAAGCCTTAGAACGTGTCACGCTTAGTTGGCCGTGACTTTAAAAGTCCCGAACGAGATGACGCTGGACAACTTGTGAATGGGTAACGCATGTTAGAAAACGACTCGGAACGACGAATGGAAATAAATGGTCTTGATCGAGGAAACTTAGAGCATCGCACGTACGATTTCGGATTGATACAAATGAAATGTGACTTGAATCTTGAACAACGATCTTGAAACGAGCTCGAGGAATAGCAGATGAACTTGATCTTGAATATTAAATGAAATGGTGGAATATCCAACTCGGACAACGGCATCGTCGCATGACTCAAAATTGGTTGCAAAGGAAGATCGTCAGGTTACGCATATCGTCAATGGTATTAAGGCATATCAAAGATCGATATGCGATAACTCGGGGGTACTCTGACTCGGCGAATGACGATCGGGCAAATGTCAATGTTCCGTTGGATGCTTTACTCGGGATATTAAAATGCGTCGAGGAAAATATAGACGTGGCTCGAGGATTTTCTGGTTGAATGAAGGACGGTCGGACTGTCGAATAGAGATCGCAGCTTGGATGAAAATGAAGTGTTTGGATTTCTTCGACGAAAACCCCAACGTCGACATTCTTGTCTTATGCGAGTGCAACTCCAGCCTCGCACATGCGTCGCGCCGATTAGGGCGATCACTCCGCATGAGCGCTGGTATGGTGATTCATACAGCGGGGGTGATCGAACTTGCACGGCATGACAATTTGATTGTTTCGACTTGTGGTTTGATACGAAGGTGACTTGAGAACGATTTGGTGTGCTTGTCGGTTGAATTTGAGGATTGAGTAGGTCCAATCTGCGTATCGAGAATAAGTGAGTCTAAACTCAAACAAGAGTTCGCCCCGATGAGAATGATTATTCCGTGGGAGCGTTGCATGGTGATTCATGAACCACCGTGGATAATCGGACTCGCGTGAGATTGGGGCACAACGTATTGTCGAGCTAGACGACCTCGTGATCGAATACACGTATTGGTTAGAATTGGTAAACTGAATGGATTCGAATTTGTTGCGTTGCGCAACGAATGCATTGATGCGAATAGGTGATCGTGCTCGATGTTTAGAAATCTGAGTGACGCGAGCTTGGGTAGAAAACCCCATACTACCGACTTTGGTTTGACCCTAGGATTGGGGTCAGTGTTGGCATTATTGTTGGGGAACTATGATTCCAATCCTGACATTGACTTAGCCTCGAAAAGATGGCCTAGCAGGTAGGCGAGACGCCATGTTTCATGAGTTATCAATCGAAGGATTGATCTTGAGGATTGGCACGGATAGATGGCGTAAATCACGAATATAGGAAACCCTGCTCACGAGACTCGACTGACATGCATATATTTCAGGGACGTCTGGGTATGTGCACGATGCGACTCGAGTGAGAATGACAAATTCTCTATCATGCGGCTTGGCTGAATGCATGTATTTTGGGGACACTTGAAATGCGTGCACGATCCAGCCAAGTGATACATTGAGTTCAAGCAAGACTTGAGGAATGGGAGAGTGTCGAAGACCTTCAACTTGTGTTAAGTAAAGAATCGATACTAGTATGAGCGTGGCTTGGAATCAAAGAAAACGTGTAAGCGGAGTGTGCGTGAACGACAACAAGATTGGCCCTAAATAAGTGAATGATATGGAATCGATATCGTGCAAATAAAAGTTGGTATAACGAATTGGACCATTGATAGGAAGATATACTCGAGGATAGTGCAATACTTAGTCTTGAATCGGACGAAAATTTCATAGACTTGGTCGACCCCGCTAAGCAGAAATCATACTGATTTCGTGGACACGAACGCTTGAAAAGCGAATCGGGTCATCTCGATGACCGAGATAAACGAAAGTGAATTTGCCTTAGCCTACGACCCTCGCATTTGACGAATTACAACGTGCCCCATACGGCCATTCCAGTCTCATGACACGACGAAATAGAAACCAATACGAAGAATGCTTGAATTGAATAAGTAACAACAAGTCTAAAATGAACGAGAAGTAATTCGATAAAATCGACCAAATGTATGCGACACGGAACTTAGAAAGAAATCGAGTACGGTTCGATGCCATCGAACGATAAAGCCATTCGATAGGAAATTGCCTAAGATGTGTACACGATCCGAGTTAAGGAACGGTAGGATGACCTGCACTCAAGAAGTCTCGAGGACGAGACTTGTTTTGAGTGGTGTATTATGTAGTGACCCGCTCCGCCCTAGCGGAACGCCGATTCCAAACGGCGTGTGCAACGACTCAAAACGAGCCGTCGACCCGATGAAGTACCGATGCAAATTGATGCCAGACTTGCCTTGGCCCGTCAAGATGAATCTAGACATAGACTTCCAAAGGCGCGCTCGGAGTATCGCTCGGCCAATGCAAACATCGCTAAGGTGGGTGGCTCCGATGAACCCGTCTGTGCTTAGCCTAGACACATAACAATACGGATACTACCACGAGAATCGCTATGCGATAACCCCCTGCATGCTAATAAATGATTCAACGCACCTAGCTAAGGGAATAATCCCATCTTGCATGCTTGTTTAGAACATGGAAATGAACTCGACAAATATAGAAACGTTCGCACCGCGCTCTACGCTTATGCTAAGGCACAAGCTCACGTTTATGTCCCTTGCGTTCAAACAATGAAACAATGAATGGTTTACAACAATGAAACGGAAAGACTATCAACATAGTCGCTCCGAGTAGAGTTTAGCAACATTGAAAGGCTATGGGACCGATGGGTCGCCAAGGCGACTCCCACACTGGGAGTTGCGTAATGCGTGAATGAATGGATCAACAAATGAACGAACGAATGAATGAATGAATACATGAATGAATCGATGAATCAAATGAACAAGTGAAAGAAAGAAAGAAAAGAAAGAATACGTGAAAGATAAGACATGGAAGACGCTATCGACAGGTATGACGGGCACGTGCAACGGGGCTCGCTACCCGCGTTGTACGGACGCCAACCTGGTCGATAACGCATTATGGCTAAGGGTTAGCCTACGGCTCGGAGATAGCCGCTAAGTTAAAATGACAAGACAATACGAAATGGTCGTGGACAAACGGCACGGGCGATGGGGGGAATACCGTGGCCGTCGTGTGGAAGGATTCTGCGGCACGGGCGTTGGGGAGGTAAACCGTGGCCGGCCTAGGCGGAATCAACGGCGCTTACGGGCTGCTTGGGTGCGGGCTCGGGCACCAAGAGACGTAAGTAGGAGGGTATATTCAAGAGACTTAACGGGGTGTACCAGCCATCACCCTACGCTAAGTTGAGAATTGCCACAGGGGAATGTCCTAAATGGCTTGTAAAGCCAGCGACCCGTGCATGTAGATTAAGTGGACTATGCTGGTGGCAATCCACGTGCAAGTTCTTGCATTGAAATCAAAGTAGTCTAAGTTAACTAAATGAAGTGTTTCCAGAACATGCTTGAAATGTAACATGCTGAACATGCTCGATATGTAACACTCCTGAGCATGCTTGAATGTAATATCCGGAACATGCTTGAATTGTAATACTTTAAAATGTGCCTACGACGTGCTAGAACATGCCCACGACGCACTAGAACCCGAGACATGGACACACACTCGATATTGAATGCGTACATGAATCGTGTTATGTTATTATACATGAATTGTTGTTTAACTTGGTTTACCTTGAACAGGGAAGGCCGGACGGTAAGTATGGGTAAGTCGTACATGTATTTTCATGCGACACTTGAGTTCGGTAAAACGAGATAGGCTATGCAATATGCTATGAAACTGATCCTAAGGCAAGATTAGAAAGACAATGAATGATAGAGATGCACAAAAGTAAATGGAACGTGTTTGGTAATGATGGCATTGTGGGCGAGCTAGCCTCCCCACCAGTGCCATCATTACCAAACACGTTCCATTTACTTTTGTGCATCTCTATCATTCATTGTCTTTCTAATCTTGCCTTAGGATCAGTTTCATAGCATATTGCATAGCCTATCTCGTGTTACCGAACTCAAGTGTCGCATGAAAATACATGTACGACTTACCCATACTTACCGTCCGGCCTTCCCTGTTCAAGGTAAACCAAGTTAAACAACAATTCATGTATAATAACATAACACGATTCATGTACGCATTCAATATCGAGTGTGTGTCCATGTCTCGGGTTCTAGTGCATCGTGGGCATATTCTAGCACGTCGTAGGCACATTTTAAAGTATTACAATTCAAACATGTTCCGGATATTACATTCAAGCATGTTCAAGAGTGTTACATATCGAGCATGTTCAGCATGTTACATTTCAAGCATGTTCTGGAAATACTTCATTTAGTTAACTTAGACTACTTTGATTTCAATGCAAGAACTTGCACGTGGATTGCCACCAGCATAGTCCACTTAATCTACATGCACAGGTCGCTGGCTTTACAAGCCATTTAGGACATTCCCCTGTGGCAATTCTCAACTTAGCGTAGGGTGATGGCTGGTACACCCCGTTAAGTCTCTTGAATATACCCTCCTACTTACGTCTCTTGGTGCCCAAGCCCGCACCCAAGCAGCCCGTAAGCGCCGTTGATTCCGCCTAGGCCGGCCACGGTTTACCTCCCTAACGCCCGTGCCGCAGAATCCTTCCATACGACGGCCACGGTATTCCCCCCCATCGCCCGTGCCGTTTGTCCACGACCATTTCGTATTGTCTTGTCATTTTAACTTAGCGGCTATCTCCGAGCCGTAGGCTAACCCTTAGCCATAATGCGTTATCGACTAGGTTGGCGTCCGTACAGCGCGGGTAGCGAGCCCCGTTGCACGTGCCCGTCATACCTGTCGATAGCGTCTTCCATGTCTTATCTTTCACGTATTCTTTCTTTTCTTTCTTTCTTTCACTTGTTCATTTGATTCATCGATTCATTCATGTATTCATTCATTCATTCGTTCGTTCATTTGTTGATCCATTCATTCACGCATTACGCAACTCCCAGTGTGGGAGTCGCCTTGGCGACCCATCGGTCCCATAGCCTTTCAATGTTGCTAAACTCTACTCGGAGTGACTATGTTGATAGTCTTTCCGTTTTATTGTTGTAAACCATTCATTGTTTCATTGTTTGAACGCAAGGGACATAAACGTGAGCTTGTGCCTTAGCATGAGCGTAGAGCACGGTGTGAACGTTTCTATATTTGCCGAGTTCATTTCCATGTTCTAAACAAGCATGCAAGATGGGATTATTCCCTTAGCTAAGTGCGTTGAATCATTTATTAGCATGCAGGGGGTTATCGCCTAGCGATTCTCGTGGTAGTGTCCGTATTGTTATGTGTCTAGGCTAAGCACAGACGGGTTCATCGGAGCCACCCACCTTAGCGATGTTTGCATTGGCCGAGCGATACTCCGAGCGCGCCTTTGGAAGTCTAAGTCTGGATTCATCTTGACGGGCCAAGGCAAGTCTGGCATCGATTTGCATCGGTACTTCATCGGGTCGACGGCTCGTTTTGAGTCGTTGCACACGCCGTTTGGAATCGGCGTTCCGCTAGGGCGGAGCGGGTCACTACATAATACACCACTCAAAACAAGTCTCGTCCTCGAGACTTCTTGAGTGCAGGTCATCCTACCGTTCCTTAACTCGGATCGTGTACACATCTTAGGCAATTTCCTATCGAATGGCTTTATCGTTCGATGGCATCGAACCGTACTCGATTTCTTTCTAAGTTCCGTGTCGCATACATTTGGTCGATTTTATCGAATTACTTCTCGTTCATTTTAGACTTGTTGTTACTTATTCAATTCAAGCATTCTTCGTATTGGTTTCTATTTCGTCGTGTATGAGACTGGAATGGCCGTATGGGGCACGTTGTAATTCGTCAAATGCGAGGGTCGTAGGCTAAGGCAAATTCACTTTCGTTTATCTCGGTCATCGAGATGACCCGATTCGCTTTTCAAGCGTTCGTGTCCACGAAATCAGTATGATTTCTGCTTAGCGGGGTCGACCAAGTCTATAAAATTTTCGTCCGATTCAAGACTAAGTATTGCACTATCCTCGAGTATATCTTCCTATCAATGGTCCAATTCGTTATACCAACTTTTATTTGCACGATATCGATTCCATATCATTCACTTATTTAGGGCCAATCTTGTTGTCGTTCACGCACACTCCGCTTACACGTTTTCTTTGATTCCAAGCCACGCTCATACTAGTATCGATTCTTTACTTAACACAAGTTGAAGGTCTTCGACACTCTTCCATTTCTCAAGTCTTGCTTGAACTCAATGTATCACTTGGCTGGATCGTGCACGCATTTCAAGCGTCCCCAAAATACATGCATTCAGCCAAGCCGCATGATAGAGAATTTGTCATTCTCACTCGAGTTGCATCGTGCACATACCCAGGCGTCCCTGAAATATATGCATGTCAGTCGAGTCTCGTGAGCAGGGTTTCCTATATTTGTGATTTACGCCATCTATCCGTGCCAATCCTCAAGATCAATCCTTCGATTGATAACTCATGAAACATGGCGTCTCGCCTACCCGCTAGGCCATCTTTTCGAGGCTAAGTCAATGTCAGGATTGGAATCATAGTTCCCCAACAATAATGCCAACACTGACCCCAATCCTAGGGTCAAACCAAAGTCGGTAGTACGGGGTTTTCTACCCAAGCTTGCGTCACTCAGATTTCTAAACATCGAGCACGATCACCTATTCGCATCAATGCATTCGTTGCGCAACGCAACGAATTCGAATCCATTCAGTTTACCAATTCTAACCAATACGTGTATTCGATCACGAGGTCGTCTAGCTCGACAATACGTTGTGCCCCAATCTCACGCGAGTCCGATTATCCACGGTGGTTCATGAATCACCATGCAACGCTCCCGCGGAATAATCATTCTCATCGGGGCGAACTCTTGTTTGAGTTTAGACTCACTTATTCTCGATACGCGGATTGGACCTACTCAATCCTCAAATTCAACCGACAAGCACACCAAATCGTTCTCAAGTCACCTTCGTGTCAAACCACAAGTCGAAATAATCAAATTGTCACGCCGTGCAAGTTCGATCACCCCCGCTGTATGAATCACCATACCAGCGCTCACGCGGAGTGATCGCCCTAATCGGCGCGACGCATGTGCGAGGCTGGAGTTGCACTCGCATAAGACAAGAATGTCGACGTTGGGGTTTTCGTCGAAGAAATCCAAACACTTCATTTTCATCCAAGCTGCGATCTCTATTCGACAGTCCGACCGTCCTTCATTCAACCAGAAAATCCTCGAGCCACGTCTATATTTTCCTCGACGCATTTTAATATCCCGAGTAAAGCATCCAATGGAACAATGACATTTGCACGATCGTCATTCGCCGAGTCAGAGTACCCCCGAGTTATCGCATATCGATCTTTGATACGCCTTAATACCATCGACGATATGCGTAACCTGACGATCTTCCTTTGCAACCAATTTCGAGTCATGCGACGATGTCGTTGTCCGAGTTGGATATTCCACCATTTCATTTAATATTCAAGATCAAGTTCATCTGCTATTCCTCGAGCTCGTTTCAAGATCGTTGTTCAAAATTCAAGTCACATTTCATTTGTATCAATCCAAAATCGTACGTGCGATGCTCTAAGTTTCCTCGATCAAGACCATTTATTTCCATTCGTCGTTCCGAGTCGTTTTCTAACATGCGTTACCCATTCACAAGTTGTCCAGCGTCATCTCGTTCGGGACTTTTAAAGTCACGGCCAACTAAGCGTGACACGTTCTAAGGCTTTGCGCGATCGCATCGCCTCGTCGACGTACTCGTTGTGTTTCGTAATCCTCAAGTTTTGCTCGAATGATTTTTTCCAAGAACATCCATACACCACTCGGATTCGAGCCACTCGACTAGTCGTCGACACTCATTCTTATTCTTATTCGAACCTATTACATATACCACTCGGGTTCAAGCCATACGGTCTAATCCTCAATCACGTTCGCATCATGCGCTAAGATGTCCTTCAGATTCGTTCGACGAATCTCTAGCGTAATCGCTCGCGTCGCCTCGACGTACTAAGTCGTTCAGGCTAATCCTCAAAATCCAAGCCAATTATTCGCATACGCCTAAGCGTTAACTCGATAGCGTTCCTATCGATATACACTCAAAGTGTATTTCCGATCTCGATCGAACGATACTTGATATCGCTCGCAACCCGATTGCACCCAAGAGTCGAGGTGCGCGACATGCGGACTAAGTTGTACCGCTTAACCATCCCATGCGGACTATATTCAAGTTTTGCACGCTCCCTCATTCTCGTTCGTAACTCGTTTGCACCAAAGGGTCTAGGTGCGCGATACTCCGCACTACTTAGCCAAAAGGCTGCGTGCATGACCATCCCGTTCGAACTATACTTCGGTCTCGTGTACTCGTTTGCTATCGT
Organism: Iris pallida; assembly: GCA_029216955.1. Taxonomy (NCBI): domain Eukaryota; kingdom Viridiplantae; phylum Streptophyta; class Magnoliopsida; order Asparagales; family Iridaceae; genus Iris; species Iris pallida. The sequence goes on from JANAVB010019200.1 coordinate 621,549, forward strand.
CAGCATAAGCTTATTCAAGCACGCCTTGCGTTTGCTAACTTTTTAGCATCGGTTCCTTCCAACTCAAGTCCGTCGTGGTTCGGCACAAAGGCCTTCGCCTATCAAGTCCGTCGTAGTGGCACAAAGGCCTTCGCCTATTGATCCCGTTCAACCGAGTACTTGTACGAGCTTTTGAAAATATTAGACTTATTGTATGGAACATCCCAAGGCACAAGGAGAGAGAGCATACACTTCTTTTCTTCCAACCGAGCTTTCAAAACTGAGATAACCGAAATGAAGTCCAAGGACGTAAAGCCGTGCTCTGATACCAATCTGTCACGCCCCGCTCCCGTAGGAGCGATCGTCCTCGCTAAGGCGTGATGCCGCACGGGCCTAGGTTGCGCCCGTGCAAGGCCAAGTCCAGAAACGGTCGATTTGAGTCTAGGCCACAGAGTCGTACAGAGTGTCCCCATTTGCAGCGGAAGTAAAAATGAACACAAGTAGAAGCGAATCCAAATCTCTTTATTGAATTTCAAGAAGTTTACAAGCGGCGTTAGGCCGATATTACAAATCGCTCAAGCTCTCTCTCTGAAACATAAAAGGCATGCCAAGTGGCTTACAACATGGAATGATACATGGCGATGTTCCGATACATTATGTCCTGTATAGGGTGCTTCAGCTTCTTGTAACGTTCCAAGGCCCCAGAGTTGGCTCCGCGCCTTGACACGTTCGATGGAAGCTCCGCACCTGCCGGCGTCTCTTGCTATCCTGCAAGCATACTGTGGGGTTATCAGTACATTGTTATGCACTGGTGGGGAGGCTAGCTCGCCCACAATGCCATCATTACCAAACACGTTCCATTTACTTTTGTGCATCTCTATCATTCATTGTCTTTCTAATCTTGCCTTAGGATCATTTTCATAGCATATTGCATAGCCTATCTCGTGTTACCGAACTCAAGTGTCGCATGAAAATACATGTACGACTTACCCATACTTACCGTCCGGCCTTCCCTGTTCAAGGTAAACCAAGTTAAACAACAATTCATGTATAATAACATAACACGATTCATGTACGCATTCAATATCGAGTGTATGTCCATGTCTCGGGTTCTAGTGCGTCGTGGGCATATTCTAGCACGTCGTAGGCACATTTTAAAGTATTATAATTCAAGCATGTTCCGGATATTACATTCAAGCATGTTCAGGAGTGTTACATATCGAGCATGTTCAGCATGTTACATTTCAAGCATGTTCTGGAAACACTTCATTTAGTTAACTTAGACTACTTTGATTTCAATGCAAGAACTTGCACGTGGATTGCCATCAGCATAGTCCACTTAATCTACATGCACGGGTCGCTGGCTTTACAAGCCATTTAGGACATTCTCCTGTGGCAATTCTCAACTTAGCGTAGGGTGATGGCTGGTACACCCCGTTAAGTCTCTTGAATATACCCTCCTACTTACGTCTCTTGGTGCCCAAGCCCGCACCCAAGCAGCCCGTAAGCGCCGTTGATTCCGCCTAGGCCGGCCACGGTTTACCTCCCCAACGCCCGTGCCGCAGAATCCTTTCACACGACGGCCACGGTATTCCCCCCCATTGCCCGTGCCGTTTGTCCACGACCATTTCGTATTGTCTTGTCATTTTAACTTAGCGGCTATCTCCGAGCCGTAGGCTAACCCTTAGCCATAATGCGTTATCGACCAGGTTGGCGTCCGTACAGCGCGGGTAGCGAGCCCCGTTGCACGTGCCCGTCATACCTGTCGATAGCGTCTTCCGTGTCTTATCTTTCACGTATTCTTTCTTTTCTTTCTTTCTTTCACTTGTTCATTTGATTCATCGATTCATTCATGTATTCATTCATTCATTCGTTCGTTCATTTGTTGATCCATTCATTCACGCATTACGTAACTCCCAGTGTGGGAGTCGCCTTGGCGACCCATCGGTCCCATAGCCTTTCAATGTTGCTAAACTCTACTCGGAGCGACTATGTTGATAGTCTTTTCGTTTCATTGTTGTAAACCATTCTTTGTTTCATTGTTTGAACGCAAGGGACATAAACGTGAGCTTGTGCCTTAGCATGAGCGTAGAGCGCGGTACGAACGTTTCTATATTTGCCGAGTTCATTTCTATGTTCTAAACAAGCATGCAAGATGGGATTATTCCCTTAGCTAGGTGCGTTGAATCATTTATTAGCATGCAGGGGGTTATCGCCTAGCGATTCTCGTGGTAGTATCCGTATTGTTATGTGTCTAGGCTAAGCACAGACGGGTTCATCGGAGCCACCCACCTTAGCGATGTTTGCATTGGCCGAGCGATACTCTGAGCGCGCCTTTGGAAGTCTAAGTCTGGATTCATCTTGACGGGCCAAGGCAAGTCTGGCATCGATTTGCATCGGTACTTCATCGGGTCGACGGCTCGTTTTGAGTCGTTGCACACGCCATTTGGAATCGACGTTCCGCTAGGGCGGAGCGGGTCACTACACCGGCGGGCCGTGCACAAAATTGCCCATTGAGTGGGACCGTGGGGCCCGCAAAACGACGTACGATTCAACTGTCTCAGAATTGGTCCAAACTTGGCATACTGGACCAGAAAAATGATACGGTCCTGTTGGTGCAAGTTTCGTCTCGATCTGACGAGCGTGCATAAAGTAATTGGGAAATTTGCACAGAGGCCGATACGGTGAATTTCGACGGATACACATCAAATTCGTCGCGCACACGCGACCAATTTGAATTCCGTCAAAGCCCACATGACCAAGAAACTATTATGCAGCTTTCGATGATTTCGGTTCGCGACCACGTCACCCGGATTGGCGGGACGCACGTCGAGTCGAAGGATTTTCTAATTTTTGAAAACAGTTTTCACAGTTTTTTCCCGATTTTCATCCTGATTTAATTAACTGTATAAACCACTAGATTTAAAACTAATAATTGGGTTTTAATCCCTATTAGGTTGTCTATAAACCTATTCAAATGGATTTCCAAAATTCTCAATAGATCGGCTAGAATCCGCCTTCCAAAACAGGGGGTTGGGTCGGTTTTATGTCCTGTTTTATGACTGTTTTTCGACGACTTTGAGTCGACTTCGAGTCGAATCTGGGTCGACTCAATACAAACTATCTGGACGGGTCCCTAGATGGTTATATGGGTTGCGCATAGGTTTTCGTAGTTCGCAAAACGATGAAACGATGAGTGCGGAAAGTGAAAGAGAACGGGGTTACCTGGGCCTATGTTGTTGCTGTTACTGTCGCAATCCCGCGCGCATGCGGTTCAGCCGTCGACTCCGGCCACGCGCGGCGGCGCTGCGGTGGCCGGGGATGCGTGCAGCAGGGTGTCGGCGGTCCTGAGGTGTGGGTTTTTAGGGTTTTAAGAAAACTCCTCCTACGTTACATATATGTGCCTATATATGCAGTCGGGTCTTCGCGTGGGGGATTAGGAGCTCGGTTGGCCTCCTGCTAAATTGGTTTTGTTCGGCTGAGAAATGGGCTCGGGGCATTGGGGCTCAGCTGGGTGGGCTCGGGCCTGGGATGGCCGGGCTGGGTCTTCTTAATACCTTTAATAATTAATATGTATATATATATACATATATATATATATATATATATATATATATATATATATATATATATATATATATATATATATATATATATATATATATGAACACATACACATATATACATTTCTATACGTATATATATACACACATACATTTCTATAAAAATATATACATTTCTATACGTGTATATATATATATATATATATATATATATATATATATATATATATATAAATATATATATATATATATATATATATATATATATATATATATATATATATATTTACATTTCTATACGTATATATATATACACACATACAAATACATATACATACATATATATATATATATATATATATATATATATATATATATATATATATATATATATATATATATATATATATATATATATAATTTATTTATCTTTATACACACACACGTACGTATATATACACACACATACGTTTGTATACGTATATATATATATATATATATATATATATATATATATATATATATATATATATATATATATATATATATATATATATACATACATACATTTACATATATAATATTTATTTATAAAAAAAATATATATATATAATATTTATTTATACATACATTCACATTCACCCATATATAATATTTATCATATATTTATATATACCCATATATCATATATATATATATATATATATATATATATATATATATATATATCTTTGATAGAGAAAAAATATATATATCTTTGATAGAGAATAAAATAATAATAACCATTAATAATAAATAATTTATTTATCTACTAACCACAATATTAACATTAATAATAATAATAAACCTAATAACACTGTAATTAAGCCATTAATATATTTCGGTGAGCTCATCGAACACACCATTTATTTGGCTCCAGAAATTCATACAATTATTCTAAAACAACATTTAAATAAACTATTATATATTTAGAAAGTATTTGCCAAGTCCTAAAAATAAATAAGAAAATATTTGTACATACCTAAAATGTCTACATGTCCGTCCCGGGTTCCACTGCATGCCTACATAGACTGGGATATGGTTCGGGTCCAGTTTGGACTAAATCGACACAAACGGGTTTCCTACAAGTCAATAATATAATTAATAAGTAATTAAACATTCTATAGGTTTAAGTCGCAACTTAGTCTGATTTTCCTAGTTAGGACGTCACTATGGCTTGGCCTTCCTTGGCATGGCTAAAACACTAGTCAAAGCACGTCACTGCACTATCCGTGCCATAATTTTTAATCACCTTGTACTCAATTTCTAACAATGGCTAAAATCATCTACCGTAATATATAAACTAAATAATTATTTATAATAATCTAAAATCACCATTTTAAATAAAATAAATAAAATAAAATTTTTGGGGAGGGAGGCTACAAATCTACCCACCTTAAAAATAATTTCGTCCTCGAAATTCAAATTCACAACTATTTCTTAAAATTCAAAGTCTAGTATTCCCTTAATCTCCTCAATTTAATTTCTCAAAAGATAATTATGGCCTTCTCTAGTCATTTGGTATTTACGAAATCTCGAGGACTTCTACCCACCTTCGGTCACCCTACTCCTACCAACTAAAATCTATAATCCTCTAACTAGTTACTAACAATCCTACCAACAGACATCTACAGCATGAGGCATCTATAAGTTTTCTCATCTATCAAGCAACCCAAGATTTAACAAGCAAAAAATTTATACCAGTAGCCAAGAAATATTGGTAGGTTCTAATAAGCATGACCATTCGTCATACTACAATTGGAAAGGCAGGAAGATAAGGAAATTAATCGAGAGCGAATATGAAGCTCCCAGAGCGGTAGAGGGTATCCAATGGCACAGCTAGAAAGAATGTCTATGAACCACTGACTTATTTGCTAGATTGGGCTACTCTAGTCTAGTTACTTGCTAAATCAAAGGACTCTTCGTTTCCTAGAGGGGTTTGCAATCCATGCAATACAGAAGTTCCGTTCTCGAAGTTCTAATTCAACCAAGGTTCCATAATGGAACGGAATTTGAGAAATCAAGATTGTGGTCTTACTGGGTTCTCTATTTGGACATCAGTCGTTGGTTGGATGAACATTGGGTTTCAATCTATAAGGACTAGACAAGATCCCAATGATAAAACTATTTCTACTAGATTAGGGTATCCTAGAATAGGTTTCTTCCCAAGGGATTGAGCTAGTTGTTAGTCAGGTTGGTTAGCTAGGTCCCTAAAGCTCAAAATGTGCCTTCAGTGACTTTGTGTTTAAGGAGCACATGAGACCTCAATTGGGTGGCACACTAGTGGCATGTGCATAGTGGGCTTCGAGTAGATTGCAACATATATTGGGTCGAAGGAGTTGAGTCGAGACTGAGTCTCTAATTATAGTCGAGAAGTTTACCGGTACTATGGTAAGGGTTATAGCTAGTCCTTTTGTCCTGAAAGTCGTACCACAAAAATAGAGTACAAGGGGATGAATTTGAGTGGGACATGACATACCTAGATGAAGGTGGACTTGTCTAGAGCTTGCATATGAAATTTGTTGGAAGATAACAGCTGGTCTCGTGCTCCGAACATTAATGACACGGTCAGGGCACAAAATAATCTAAATGGAAAGTGGGAGTCTATGGAGCACTAATTATCATCCTAATAGAAATTATTCTAATCACTCGGTAATCCTGGTATATCCTAAAAATTTAGAAGGCCTATAGTCTACCCACCTTAGAAGCTAGGATATGGTCTTAGGAATAATAGGGTTAAAGGGTTCCCAAAGTCCGGATACTGTACCTCGACTCTTGTTAATAGAGAATAAGGCACGGCGTTACAGGATACCATAGATATAAGTCATGTCAAGGGTCGTTCCTCAATAAATGGAAAATGGATGCGTGTGCAATGACACATGGTCGATAAAATAGAATGACCTACTCGTCCACAGTAAACATGAGTTGTCGACGGGGTAACCAACTCTAAGGCAAAAAGATTCCCAACAACTGAGTCGTAAATTTCTATTGGTGTCAAACCTGTCAGACTATAGTTACAAGGGTTCTAGTTAAAGCAAGCTTCAAATAAGTAATTTTGAGGCTCACAACGATCGGTCTCTTGAGAATATATAGTCTCCTAGGTTGGCATTTGATCTAGGGAAGATCCTAATCATTCTCGAGCTCCAATGACTAGAAGATCAAGATAGTAGGTTTTGTGTCGAAAGGAGGACGAGTAACTCAAGGCAAGGTTCTAGTCACCTGGCTGGCCGATGGTAGTTACCTTAGTGTATACAACCATCATAGCCATAGGAATACTCTGTATCTATAAATCAATAACGAGCTTTCGTCTTTCCAATCAGTGTAGACGAAAACAATAAAGAGTTCAAGAGAAATGTTACTAAACACAATTACATGATTCAAGGGCGAATGTTTAATTCAAGAGGAATTGTCAAAGCAGTCGCGGATGAGATCCTAGAGATATCTATATCTCAATCCACGTAGGGTAATTAGATGAAGAGCGAACCAAATGCATCATGGTTGATCAGACCATAATACAATGATTCTGATTAGACAATATGTTAACGGGCGTCCCCAATAAACATATGTCTTGAATCAAGCTCGATAAAAGAGTAAGCTTGCAAAGCTAGGCTGTAATAGCAGCGTTGGTCAAAAATAGTCAAAATTCAAGCATACGGGATTTTTGGAAGGATGAGTAAGTAATTCGAGTTTTGAGAGAATCAAATTCTTACCTGGTGTTCTTATTTATATAGGCATCCTACTATCTTCCTGTCTTTAAGGCATTGGTCGACTAATAGGTTATGGTCTTCTGAATTCTACGTTATAGGTAACTTATTAGTGTCAGTAAATTACCTCGTCAATAGATCATAAGGACCACATAATGCTAGATTGGGAGACAGGCTATCCAACTTACAGGGCCTTTCATATCCTCTATAGTATCCTAACCTGACAATCACGCCTGAAGTCGTTTTACCGAGAATTATGCCTCGCCCGTATACTCAGGTTACGGTAAACTCTTGGTTCCGTGATTCAGGGGTGCTATGCCATCCGGTACTCTACCTTATATTAACATAAGGGTATCTAAGTTCTAAAGAGGTCAAGAGGACATAGTTTTAGCAATGTTTTATAGACTATGATTCTCCGAAATGATTTCAATCCTATGGGTTGTGCCTCGCCAGTGTGCTGCTGGCTGCAGTGAACCCACATCTCCACTCTCAGCTAATTGATGACAGTGCGCTGCTGTCTAACTATTATTAGTTAACTAATACTCCTTTAACTATATCCATAAAAATTCATGAGCTTCTAGAGATCCAAACAAGTTGACTAAGAATAAAGCATAGGTATTTGTCCTATCAGTCACAACACTTAAATTAAAAGATTTAACATGGAGAAAATAACTAAATACGAAAGAAATACAAACATTCTAGTATCTATTTCATATGCATTTCACTGGTTGAGAAAAATCTCGAATCAATCTACCTCGAGATTTTATACGAATAAAAGAATCAGTAATTATAAATCAATTCCTTACAGCAAAAGAGAATTTATACTAGACAATTCTAACTTATGATATAAGATCTATATCTAATACAGCAAAAAAAAAATTAAACAGTTCGTCAAAATTAATGCCTTAATTCTAGGCAAGTCTAACATACCAAGCGAATAGTATATCCACATTGGATCACATTGTCATATCAAAAGTATAGTGTACCTATAGGGATCTAGCAAGCTATCTAAATTGCATGGCCTATCTAATAAACTTAACTACCCAACGGTCAATTTGAACAAGGGACTCCTAGTCCTAGTCATTCTCTTAAATTATTTTAATCCTAGTTTGTGAATGAGCATTTTTTGGTCGCAGGCTCGCAGCAGTACGACTAATATGGTACTACCACGAGTTCGCATAATTTGCGAAGACTGACCTGCATGGGCCACCACAAAAACTCGTCACGACCCGCATCCGCTTTTTCGGATACGAGACGTGTCCAAGCCAGCCTACGCCGCAGAGTCGGCGGTAGAACGCTGTCAAGTCCGCAAGAAATAAATGCTCAAAGTCACAAAATATAACATTTGTTGCTCATTCACAATTCTAAGTTTATTACAACATTTACAGGATTTATATTTTAAAAAATACAAGACTTTACACTTAATGGAATTGATACAACTGCTATATATTTCTAGGTTGACTTCAGCATACCCAAGCCTTCCCAATACTAAGAGTGATCGCGGCTAACCTGAAAAATATTGGTTTCCAGTCAGGAATGGAACAAGTACACAAACCGACGACAATGCAAAAACACAATAGAACTAACAAGACATGAAAATAACATATGAGATATCAAAACTGGAAGATAACTGATGACATAGCACGATAGAGAAGTAAAAGAAAAAATAAAAGACATCTACCTATGTGGTGTGAAATATCATTTTCAACATGTGAACGGCTAGGGGGTAAATACGGCTCACTGCACGTGTCGTGTGCAGCTGCTATCATGCAAGATTAGACATATTGGAATATTTCTGGATAGTCCACATGTATACTAAGATATTTTCCCTCCCGACTACTCCGTGTGACGAGCGTGTCAACAAGCAGCAAGATATATGTTTAGACATGAAATGAAAAGACTACTATGAATCGAAAAGCAATCAGAAAGTGCACTTGCCTGAGGTCCTTAGCTGGAGAAACCAATAATACTATACCACTCAATGAGCCACAATCAATCAACACATGCAGAAGTCCCCAGATGCGGAAATAACAGTACCAACATTCTCAGAATAGTCAAATTATCTAGGATTGCCTGTCCTTAAGTCCAATTCTGGACACAGGGGCAAAACGGTAATTTCGGGCAAAAATGATGTCCGCCGTTGGACCCGCTTTGCACCAAAAAGTGTGCCAGAGTCAACGGTCTCTAAAGTCGTCAAACTACATGTCTACGGATCCAGTTTTTCGATACAAACCCAATCATATGTCCAGAGTTGGATTTCGGCGGACCGTGCACAAAATTGCCCGTTGAGTGGGACCGTGGGGCCCGCAAAACGACGTACGATTCAACTGTCTCAGAATTGGACCAAACTTGGTATACATGACCAGAAAAATGATACGGTCCTGTTGGCGAAAGTTTCGTCTCGATCTGACGAGCATGCACAAAGTAATTAGGAAATTTGCACAGAGGCCGATACGGTAAATTTCGACGGATACGCATCAAATTCGTCGCGCACACGCGACCAATATGAATTCCGTTAAAGCCCACACGACCACGAAACCATTACGCAGCTTTTGATGCTTTTGGTTCGCGACCACGTCACCCGGATTGGCGGGACGCACGTCGAGTCGAAGGATTTTCTAATTTTTTAAAACAGTTTTCACAGTTTTTTCCCAATTTTCTTCCTGATTTAATTAACTGTATAAACCACTAGATTTAAAACTAATAATTAGGTTTTAATCCCTATTAGGTTGTCTATAAACCTATTCAAATGGATTTCCAAAATTCTCGATAGATCGGCTAGAATCCGCCTTCCAAAACAGGGGGTTGGGTCGGTTTTATGTCATGTTTTAGGATTGTTTTTTCGACGACTTTGAGTCGACTTCGAGTCGAATCTAGGTCGACTCAATACAAACCATCTGGACGGGTCCCTAGATGGTTATATGGGTTGCGCATAGGTTTTCGTAGTTCGCAAAACGATGAAACGATGAGTGCGGAAAGTGAAAGAGAACGGGGTTACCTGGGCCTATGTTGTTGCTGTTACTGTCGCAATCCCGCGCGCGTGCGGTTCAGCCGCCGACTCCGACCGTGCGCGGCGGCGCTGCGGTGGCCGGGGGCGCGTGCAGCAGGGTGTCGGCGGTCCTGAGGTGTGGGTTTTTAGGGTTTTAAGAAAACTCCTACTACGTTACATATATGTGCTTATATATGCAGTCGGGTCTTCGCGTGGGGGATTAGGAGCTCGGTTGGCCTCCTGCTGAATTGGTTTTGTTCGGCTGAGAAATGGGCTCGGGGCATTGGGGCTCAGCTGGGTGGGCTCGGGCCTGGGATGGCCGGGCTGGGTCTTCTTAATACCTTTAATAATTAATATGTATATATATATATATATATATATATATATATATATATATTTTTTTATTTTTCTTTCAAAAACCAAGCGGCCGTGTCAAAGACACCCAGCCACCGCTTGGCCCGGGGGCCGTGGGCGAACCACCAAGCCGCCCCCGTGGGGGCTCGAACTCCGTCCGATGCCCCAAGTGCCGGTGCGCCTAGCCACTTGAGCTACAAGCGCCCGGCATATATATATATATATATATATATATATATATATATATATATATATATATATATATATATATATATATATATATATATTATATATATTTTATATATATATATATATATATTTTATATATATTTTTTTATATATTATAAAATATATAAAAAAATATATATATAATATATATATATATATATATATAAATATATATATATATATATATATTATATATATATATATATATATATATATATATATATAAAATATATATATATATATATATATATATATATATATATATATATAAATATATATATATATATATATATATATATATATATATATATATATTATTTTTATTTTTATTATTTTTTTTTTAAACCAAGCGGCCGTGTCAAAGACACCCAGCCACCGCTTGGCCCGGGGGCCGTGGGCGAACCACCAAGCCGCCCCCGTGGGGGCTCGAACTCCGTCCGATGCCCCAAGTGTCGGTGCGCCTAGCCACTTGAGCTACAAGCGCCCGACGTATTTATATATATATATATATATATATATATATATATATATATATATATATATATATATATATATATATTGTAGGAACGATATAGTAAAGCGTAATACTCTAGAGGGGGGTGAATAGAGTTGGCAGCGGAATAATGCTAATTAAAAAAATGTTAGCAACACAATCACAGTATATAATCACAGTTGAAATAATGTAAAGGCAGAGTTCAGAAAGCAAACACAAAGACAGCGATGTATACTGGTATCCCTCTGTTGAGAACTAATCCAGTCGGTAGAACTCTTGCTACCAGTTGAATCCACTATAGGAAAAACCACAAGTTTTCTTACGAAGTCCTTGCAACTTCTACAACGCGAGCTTTGATACGAAGAACTCGTCCAACTTCAAATGTGAAGAGGTATTCTTCAATCAAGCCTTCTGATTACAATCTCTCAGAAACTTCTAGACCGTACCTGGCAAATCGACTAGAGGATTGTAACTGGCTTGGGATCTGAAAATGAAAGCTCTAGAAAACTCTTTGGAAGGCAGAAAACTTTTTAGATAGAGAGAAGATTGAAAGTGAATGAGTGAATTGAAATGATCGAAATCCATCTCTATTTATAGGAATTCCAAAGGGAGAACTCTGTCAGAATTCGGGCAAATTCGGGCAGAACTCGATGAGCAAATCTCGGTCAAATCCGCAACTGCAGGAGGACCAAGTTCCAGAGAATTCAAAATTCAAACGGCTACCAACCGAACTCTGGCCGAACTCTGGCCGAGTTCTGTCAGGGTTAGGTTAGGGTTTTAAAATAGATTTTTGGTGATTTTTGAAAACATTTTTGAAAACCTTTTTTGTAAATATTTTGATAGGTCATTTTAAAAACATTTTGAACTATTTTGGGGATAGCCTATTTGCCAGTACGACTCGGTGTACAACGTATTTCTAGACTCAAATAAAGTGAAAAAATTACATTGCATAGGAAGTACAGACTCAAGTAGGCAAACAGATCTTCAGTCTTGAACGGAGTGAATATCCAATCTTGCTTATGTCCAAGAAGCTGAGATGTCCCAACAAGCTTCGTATATCCAGACAGAGTTTTGATCAATTATTAAATCAGGTTGACCATATGACCAATGGCCAACAATCTCCCCCATTTTGATAATGACAAACTATGAATGATATAACATTAAGCTTGTTCAAAATATCAAAAAGATCAAAAGTAAAATTGTTCATAACCTGTATTAACTCAAAAAAGTTAGATCATTTTTAATTTTCTCCCCCTTTGTCACTTAGCAAATAATTGCACAAGAGAAGGCTCCCCCGCAGTAAATGCAGAAGACTCCCCCGCAATCAATGCATAAGTAACAAATAGCGAGAAAACAAATAAAAGAAAATAGTATAAGATTAGAGATATAGCATCACAGGCATTTCTACAAATTATCATCACAGGCATGTATTGCTTCAAAACATAAAAAAATCTCAGGCATGCTATTTCACAGGCAGTTTAAAATGGAGAAGCAGTATAAGAGATAGTTCTTAAGCAAAATGCTGAAATAAACTGAGATGTCATAAAGAAACATCATAACATGTCCATGAAGATAAAAAGTACTGATAGCAAACTACAAGTACTGATAAAAGTAAATAATATACACACACATACGTATATATACACACACATACGTTTATATCGTATATATATATATATTTTTTTTTTATATACGTATATATATATATATATATATATATATATATATATATATTATATATATAGATATATATATATATTATATATATATTATATATATATTATATATATAAAAAATATATATATATATATTTTATATATAATATATATATATATATATATATAATATTATATATATATATATATATAATAGATAAATATATATATATATATACATACAGTTTAAATAGGCTTAATTGCTAATTGCTACCCTCAACTATCACACTTTTTCAAGTTGATGTCCTAAACTTTTTTTTCGTAACAGATTGATACCTCAACTATTTTTTTTTCAACTTAATACCTAACATTTTAAAAAACCCCAAAATGTCCTTAGCCCTTCCCTCCCTCCACCCCCTCCTCCACTCCGGCCACCCCCCTGCTAGCTCCGGCCGACCCCCCCTCCCCCCTCCTCGCTTCTGGCCGCCTCCCCCCCTTCGCTTCCGGCCACCTCCTGCCCCGTCTCCCGCTCCGCACCCCCCTTCCCAGCCCCCTCCTCCCGCTGCCGAGCCCTAGGGAGAGGCGGAGCGGGCGGACGTCCGGAGCGAGAGGGGGGAGGGGATGGCCTGAAGCGAGCAGGGGGGTGGGAGGGGAGCTACGGCCGGAGCTAGCAGAGGGGAGGGGGGCGGCGAAGCTAGCACGTGGAGGGGGTTAGGGTAGGGGCATTTTTGTCCAAATAATATCCGGTATCAATTGTTACAAAAAAGTTTAGGGTATCAACTTGAAAAAGTGTGATAGTTGAGGGTAGCAATTAGCAATTAGCCTTAATATATAATATTTATCTATACATACATTCACATTCACCCATATATAATATTTATCATATATTTATATACCCATATAATATATATTATAGATATAGATATATATATATATATATTATATATATATTATTATATATATATATATATATATATATATATCTTTGATAGAGAATAATACTAATAACCATTAATAATAAATAATTTATTTATCTAATAACCATTATTAACATAATAATAATAATAAACCTAATAACACTGTAATTAAGCCATTAATATATTTCGGTGAGCTCATCAAACACCATTTATTTGGCTCCAGAAATTCATACAATTATTCTAAAACAACATTTAAATAAACTATTATATATTTAGAAGTATTTGCCAAGTCCTAAAAATAAATGAAAAATTTGTATATACCTAAAAGTCTACATGTCCGTCCCGGGTTCCACTGCATGCCTACATGACTGGGATTTGGTTTGGGTCCAGTTTGGACTAAATTGACACAACGGGTTTCCTACAAGTCAATAATATAATTAATACGTAATTAAACATTCTATAGGTTTAAGTCGCAACTTAGTCGATTTTCCTAGTTAGGACGTCACTATGGCTTGGCCTTCCTTGGCAGGCTAAAACACTAGTCAAAGTACGTCACTGCACTATCTGTGCCATGATTTCTATCACCTTGTACTCAATTTCTAACAATGGCTGAAATCTATCGAATATATAAACTAAATAATTATTTATAATAATCTAAAATCACTATTTTAAATAAATAAATAAAATAAAATTTCTGGGGAGGGAGGGCTACATGCGTGAACGACGACAAGATTGGCCCCAAACGAAGGAATGATAGGAATGGATGAGGCGCAAGTAAAGTTGAAATAACGAATTGAATCATTGATAGGAAGATATACTCGAGAATGGTGCAATACTTAGTCTTAAATCGGACGGAAATTACTTAGACTTGGTCGACCCCACTAAGAAGAAATCATACTGATTTCGGGACGAAAGCACTTGAAAGAATCGGGTCATCTCGATGACCGAGATAAACGATAGTGATACACACATAAGTGATTTTAATCGAAGTTAGCCAACGATCGGCAAATCAAACTATCACGAGTAGCTTGTCCGACTTTGCTAATCGCTAAGCTTGGTTGAATGTAGGTATTCTGGGGACGTCTTAAATATGCATGATCCAAACTCAGCGATATGATGAACTCGAATGCAGCTGCAAGTGGATATTGCGATGCGCATAAATGAAAGTGAGTTGCCTCAGCCTACGACCCTCGTATTTATGAATTAGAACGTGCCTCGTACGACCTTACAGTCCCATGACAAAAAAAAATAGCAACCAAGTCGAAGAAACACGTTAATTAAATAAGTACCATCAACTCTAAAATGAGTGAAAGTATTTGATAAATTCACCAAACGTTGCACGTAAAACTTGGAAGGTATCGAGTATAGTTCGATGCCATTGAATGGTAAAGCCATTCGTAGAAATTGTCTAAGGTACGCACACGACATGTGTTAGGGAACAGTAGGATGACCTGCACTCAGGAAGTCTCAAGACAGACTTGTTGAGTGGTGTATTATGTAATGACCCGCTCGTCCTAGCGGAACGCCGATTCAAACGGCAAGTGCAACGACTCAAACGAGTCGTCGACCCAAGAGTTGGCATTGACCTAATGAAGAATCGATACAAGACTTCATTGGCCATCGAAGATGAATCCAGACTTAGACTTTCAAAGGCGCAATCGAGTATCGCTCGGCCGATGCGAACGCTAAGGTGGGTGGCTCCGATGAACCCTCTTTGCTTAGCCTAGACACTTAACAATACAAAAACTATTGCTAGAATCGCTAGGCGATAACACCGCTCATGCTAATAAATGACTCAACGCACCTAGCTAAGGGAATAATCCCATCTTGTTGCTTGTATAGAATATGGAAAAGAATATAAAAATGTGAGAACTCTCGTACCGCGCTCTACGCTCGTGCTAAGGCACAAGCTTACGTAAAAGTCCCTTAGCGTTCAACAATGAAACAATGATGGTTTGCAACAATGAATAGAAGACTATCGACATAGTCGTTCCGAGTAGAGTATAGCAATTGAAAGACTTCGAGACCGATGGGTTGCCAAGGCGACTCCCGTACAGGGAGTTGTAAAGTATAAATGAATGAATGAATAAGTGAATGAAGATGCGACGAATGAATGAATGATTTAATGAAATGAATCAATGAACAAACGGACAAGTGAAAGAAAGAAAAGAATGATGAATGAATGAAAGATAATAAAGGAAAGATGGTTAGCGACATGTATGACGGGCATTACAACGGGGCTCGCTACCCGCGCTGCACGAACACCAACCTGGTCTATAACGTATTATGGCTCATAGACAGCCTATGGCTCAAAGATAGCATTAAGTTAAAATAATAAGACAAATACGATGGCGTGGACGGACCGTATACGAGTGAAAAAGGGATCCAAGGCAACGAACGACAATTTCGTGGCGGCCTAAGCAGAATCATGGCCTACAGGCGGACAGGTGTACGGGCTTGGGCACATAACCAAACGTAGGGCGGTACTTTATAGTCTATCAGGTGTACAGCCATCATGCTTGATAGATAAGAATGCAAAGGGGGAAAATGTCCAAAATGGCTGACATGCCAGCGATTGGTGCATATAGATTTAAGTGGGCTTTACTGGTGGCAATCCACGTGCAAGTCCTTGCATTGAAATCAAAGTATCTAAGTTAACTGAACAAAGCACATTCTGAATAGGCTTGAATATAACACACAAAAGATCGAGAGTACTTCGAGCAAAGAGTTAGAAAACACGCCTACGACACGCTAGGACCAGAGGCAGGGACACGCCCTTGACATTGAATGTTTACGTAAATTACTTAAGTTGATATTTATGAATTGTTGACTAACTTGGTTTACTTTGGACAGGGAAGGCGGATGGTAAGTATGGGTAAGTCGTGCATGTATTTCCGTGCAAACACATGAAACTGATCCTAAGGCAAGATTAGAAAGATAATGATGATAGACGGTGCACAAAAATAGAACGTATTGGT
>JANAVB010019200.1:638460-810746 GCA_029216955.1 Iris pallida
AATATATATATATATATATATATATATAATTTATTTATCTTTATACACACAACACTAGTATATACACATAGTTGTATACGTATATATATATATATATATATATATATATAATATATATATATATATATATATATTATATATAGATTATATAATATATATAATATCATACATACATTTACATATATAATATTTATTTATAAAAAAAAAAATTATATATATATTTATTTATACATACATTCACATTCACCATATATAATATTTATCATATATTTATATTACCCATAATCATCTATATGATATATATATTATTATAATTATATATTAATATATCTTTGATAGAGAAAAAATATATATCTTTGATAGAGAATAAAATAATAATAACCATTAATACTAAATAATTTATTTATCTACTAACCCAAATTAACATTAATAATAATAATAAACCTAATAACACTGTAACCATAATATATTTCGGTGAGCTCATCGAACACACCATTCTTTGGCTCCAGAAATCATACAATTATTCTAAAACAACATTTAAATAAACTATATATATTTAGAAAGTATTTGCCAAGTCCTAAAATAAATAAGAAAATATTTGTACATACCTAAATGTCTACAGTCCGTCCCGGGTTCCACTGCATGCTACATAGACTGGGATATGGTTCGGGTCCAGTTTGGACTAAATCGACACAAACGGGTCCTACAAGTCAATATAATTAATAAGTAATTAAACATTCTATAGGTTAAGTCGCAACTTAGTCTGATTTTCCTAGTTAGGACGTCACTATGGCTTGGCCTTCCTTGGCATGGCTAAAACACTAGTCAAGCACGTCACTGCACTATCCGTGCCATAATTTTTAATCACCTTGTACTCAATTCTAACAATGGCTAAATATCTACCGTAATATATAAACTAAATAATTATTTATAATAATCTAAAATCACCATTTAAATAAAATAAATAAAATAAATTTTGGGGAGGGAGGCTACAAATCTACCCACCTTAAAAATAATTTCGTCCTCGAAATTCAAATTCACAACTATTTCTTAAATTCAAGTCTAGTATTCCCTTAATCTCCTAATTTAATTTCTCAAAAGATAATTATGGCCTTCTCTAGTCATTTGGTATTTACGAAATCTCGAGGACTTCTACCCACCTTCGGTCACCCTACTCCTACCAACTAAAATCTATAATCCTCTAACTAGTACTAACAATCCTACCAACGGACATCTACAGCATGAGGCATCTATAAGTTTTCTCATCTATCAAGCAACCCAAGATTTAACAAGCAAAAAATTTATACCAGTAGCCAAGAAATATTGGTAGGTTCTAATAAGCATGACCATTCGTCATACTACAATTGGAAAGGCAGGAAGATAAGGAAATTAATCGAGAGCGATATGAACGCTCCCAGAGCGGTAGAGGGTATCCAATGGCACAGCTAGAAAGAATGTCTATGAACCACTGGACTTATTTGCTAGATTGGGCTACTCTAGTCTAGTTACTTGCTAAATCAAAGGACTCTTCGTTTCCTAGAGGGGTTTGCAATCCATGCAATACAGAAGTTCCGTTCTCGAAGTTCTAATTCAACCAAGGTTCCATAATGGAACGGAATTTGAGAAATCAAGATTGTGGTCTTACTGGGTTCTCTATTTGGACATCAGTCGTTGGTTGGATGAACTTGGGTTTCAATCTATAAGGACTAGACAAGATCCCAATGATAAAAACTATTTCTACTAGATTAGGGCCTAGAATAGGTTTCTTCCCAAGGGATTGAGCTAGTTGTTAGTCAGGTTGGTTAGCTAGGTCCCTAAAGCTCAAAATGTGCCTTCAGTGACTTTGTGTTTAAGGAGCAATGAGGACCTCCTTGGGTGGCACACTAGTGGCATGTGCATAGTGGGCTTCGAGTAGATTGCAACATATATTGGGTCGAAGGAGTTGAGTCGAGACTGAGTCTCTAATTATAGTCGAGAAGTTTACCGGTACTATGGTAAGGGTTATAGCTAGTCCTTTTGTCCTGAAAGTCGTACCACAAAAATAGAGTACAAGGGGGATGAATTTGAGTGGGACATGACATACCTAGATGAAGGTGGATTGTCTAGAGCTTGCATATGAATTTGTTGGAAGATAACAGCTGTCTCGTGCTCCGAACATTAATGACCGGTCAGGGCACAAATAATTCTAATGGAAAGTGGGAGTCTCGTGGAGCCATAATTATCATCCTAATAGAAATTATTCTAATCACTCGGTAATCCTGGTATATCCTAAAATTTAGAAGGCCTATAGTCTACCCACCTTAGAAGCTAGGATATGGTCTTAGGAATAATAGGGTTAAGGGTTCCCAAAGTCCGGATACTGTACCTCGACTCTTGTTAATAGAGAATAAGGCACGGCGTACAGGATACCATAGATTATAAGTCATGTCAAGGGTCGTTCCTCAATAAATGGAAAATGGATGCGTGTGCAATGACACATGGTCGATAAAATAGAATGACCTACTCGTCACAGTAAACATGAGTTGTCGCGGGGTAACCAACTCTAAGGCAAAAGATTCCCAACAATGAGTCGTAAATTTCTATTGGTGTCAAACCTGTCGACTTAGTTACAAGGGTTCTAGTTAAAGCAAGCTTCAATAAGTAATTTTGGCTACAACGATCGGTCTCTTGAGATAATATATAGTCTCCTAGGTTGGCATTTGATCTAGGGAAGATCCTAATCATTCTCGAGCTCCAATGACTAGAAGATCAAGATAGTAGGTTTTGTGTCGAAAGGAGGACGGTAACTCAAGGCAAGGTTCTAGTCACCTGGCGGCGATGGTAGTACCTTGTGTATAAACCATCATAGCCATAGGAATACTCTGTATCTATAAATCAATAACGAGCTTTCGTCTTCCAATCAGTGTAGACGCAAACAATAAAGAGTTCAAGAGATGTTACTAAACACAATTACATATTCAAGGGCGATGTTTAATTCAAGAGGAATGTCAAGCGTCGCGGATGAGATCCTAGAGATATCTATATCTCAATCCACGTAGGGTATTAGATGAAGAGCGAACCAAATGCATCATGGTTGATCAGCCCATAATACAATGATTCTGATTAGACAATATGTTAGGCGTCCCCAATAACATATGTCTTGAATCAAGCTCGATAGAGTAAGCTTGCAAAGCTAGGCTGTAATAGCAGCGTTGGTCAAAAATAGTCAAATTCAAGCTACGGATTTTTGGAGGATGAGTAAGTAATTCGAGTTTTGAGAGAATCAAATTCTTACCTGGTGTTATTATTTATATAGGCATCTACTATCTCCTGTCTTTAAGGCATTGGTCGACTAATAGGTTAGGGTCTTCTGAATTCTACGTTATAGGTAACTTATTAGTGTCAGTAATTACCTCGTCAATAGATCAAGGACCACATAATGCTAGATTGGGAGAAGGCTATCCAACTTACAGGCCTTCATATCCTCTCATAGAGATCCTAACCTGACAATCACGCCTGAAGTCGTTTTACCGAGAATTATGCCTCGCCGTATACTCAGGTTACGGTAAACTCTTGGTTCCGTGATTCAGGGGTGCTATGCCATCCGGTACTCTACCTTAATACATAAGGGTATCTAATTCTAAAGAGGTCAGAGGACATAGTTTTAGCAATGTTTTATAGACTCTGATTTCCGAAATGATTTCAATCCTATGGGTTGTGCCTCGCCAGTGTGCTGGCTGCAGTGAACCCACATCTCCACTCTCAGCTAATTGATGACAGTGCGCTGCTGTCTAACTATTATTAGTTAACTAATCCCTTTAAATATCCATAAAATTCATGAGCTTCTAGAGATCCAACAAGTTGACTAACTAAATAAGCATAGGTATTTGTCTCATCAGTCAAACACTTAAATTAAAAGATTTAAACATGGAGAAAATAACTAAATACGAAGAAATACAAACACATTCTTAGTATCTATTTCATATGCATTTCACTGGTTGAGAAAAATCTCGAATCAATCTACCTCGAGATTTATACGAATAAAAGAATCAGTAATTATAATCAATTCCTTACGCAAAAGAGAATTTATACTAGACAATTCTAACTTATGATATAAGATCTATATCTAATACAGCAAAAAAAAAATTAAACAGTTCGTCAATTAATGCCTTAATTCTAGGCAAGTCTAACATACCAAGCGAATAGTATATACATTGGATCACATTGTCATATCAAAAGTCTAGTGTACCTATAGGGATCAGCAAGCTATTAAATTGCATGGCCTATCTAATAAACTTAACTACCCAACGGTCAATTTGAACCAAGGGATCAGAGTCCTATAGTATTCTCTTAAATTATTTTAATCCTAGTTTGTGAATGAGCATTTTTTGGTCGCAGGCTCGCAGCAGTACGACTAATATGGTACTACCACGAGTTCGCATAATTTGCGAAGACTGACCTGCATGGGCCACCACAAAAACTCGCGTCACGACGCATCCGCTTTTTCGGATACGAGACGTGTCCAAGCCAGCCTACGCCGCAGAGTCGGCGGTAGAACGCTGTCAAGTCCGCAAGAAATAATGCTCAAAGTCACAAAATATAACATTGTTGCTCATTCACCAATTCTAAGTTTTTACACACATTTACAGGATTATATTTTAAAAAAATACAAGACTTACACTTAATGGAATGATAATGCTATATATTTCTAGGTTGACTTCAGCATACCCAAGCCTTCCCAATACTAAGAGTGATCGCGGCTAACCTGAAAAATATTGGTTTCCAGTCAGGAATGGAACAAGTACACAAACCGACGAATGCAAAAAACACAATAGAACAACAAGACATGAAAATAACATATGAGATATCAAAACTGGAAGAATGAGACATAGCACGATAGAGAGTAAAAGAAAAAATAAAAGAATCACTCTGTATGGTGGTGAAATATCATTTTCAACATGTGAAACGGCTAGGGGGTAATACGGCTCACGTGCACGTGTCGTGTGCAGCTGCTATCATGCAAGATTAGACATATGGAATATTTCTGGATAGTCCACATGTATACTAAGATATTTTCCCTCCCGACTACTCGTGTGACGAGCGTGTCAACAAGCGCAAGTATTGTTTAGACATGAAATGAAAAGACTACTATGAATCGAAAAGCAATCAGAAAGTGCACTTGCCTGAGGTCCTTAGCTGGAGAAAACCAATAATACTATACCACTCAATGAGCCCATCAATCAACACATGCAGAGTCCCCAGATGCGGAAATAACAGTACCAACATTCTCAGAATAGTCAAATTATCTAGGATTGCCTTGTCCTAAGTCCAATTCTGGACACAGGGGCAAAACGGTAATTTGGGCAAAAATGATGTCCGCCGTGGACCCGCTTTGCACCAAAAGTGTGCCAGAGTCAACGGTCTCTAAAGTCGTCAAACTACATGTCTACGGATCCAGTTTTTCGATACAAACCCAATCATATGTCCAGAGTTGGATTCGGCGGACCGTGCACAAAATTGCCCGTTGAGGGGACCGTGGGCCGCCAAAACGAGTACGATTCAACTGTCTCCAGAATTGGACCAACTTGGTATACATGACCAGAAAAATGATACGGTCCTGTTGGCGAAAGTTTCGTCTCGATCTGACGAGCATGCAAAGTAATTAGGAAATTTGCAGAGGCCGATACGGTAAATTTCGACGGATACGCATCATTCGTCGCGCACACGCGACCAATATGAATTCCGTTAAAGCCCACACGACCACGAAACCATTACGCAGTTTTGATGCTTTTGGTTCGCGACCAGTCACCCGGATTGGCGGGACGCACGTCGAGTCGAAGGATTTTCTAATTTTTTTAAAACAGTTTTCACAGTTTTTCCCAATTTCTTCCTGATTTAATTAACTGTATAAACCACTAGATTTAAACTATAATTAGGTTTAATCCCTATTAGGTTGTCTATAAACCTATTCAATGGATTTCCAAAATTCTCGATAGATCGGCTAGAATCGCCTTCCAAAACGGGGGTTGGGTCGGTTTTATGTCATGTTTAGGATTGTTTTTCGACGACTTTGAGTCGACTTCGAGTCGAATCTAGGTCGACTCAATAAAACCATCTGGACGGGTCCCTAGATGGTTATATGGGTTGCGCATAGGTTTTCGTAGTTCGCAAAACGATGAAACGATGAGTGCGGAAAGTGAAGAGACGGGGTTACCTGGGCCTATGTTGTTGCTGTTACTGTCGCAATCCCGCGCGCGTGCGGTTCAGCGCGACTCCGACCGTGCGCGGCGGCTGCGGTGGCCGGGGGCGCGGCCAGCAGGGTGTGGCGGTCCTGAGGTGGGGTTTTTAGGGTTTTAAGAAACTCCTACTACGTTACATATATGTTCTATGCAGTCGGGTCTTCGCGTGGGGGATTAGGAGCTCGGTTGGCCTCTGCTGAATTGGTTTTGTTCGGCTGAGAAATGGCTCGGGGCATTGGGGCTCAGCGGTGGGCTCGGGCCTGGGATGCCGGGCGGGTCTTCTTTACCTTAATAATTAATATGTATATTATATATATATATATATATATATATATATATATTTTTTATTTCTTTTCAAAAAACCAAGCGGCGTGTCAAAGACACCCAGCACCGCTTGGCCCGGGGGCCGTGGGCGAACACACCAAGCCGCCCGTGGGGGCTCGAACTCGTCCGATGCCCAGTGCCGGTGCGCTCGCCACTTGAGCTACAAGCGCCCGCCATAATCTAATATATATATAATATATATAGATATATAGATATATATATAATATCTATATATATATAAATATATATATATATATATATATTTTATATTATATATATATATTGGTTTATATTTTTTTTATTATTATAAATTATAAAAAATATATATATAGATATATATATATATATATTAAATATATATATATATATATATATATATATATTATATATATATATATATATATATAAAATATATATATATATATATCTATATATATAATATATATAATATATATATATATATATATATATATCTATATATATATATATATTATTTTTATTTTTATTATTTTTTAAAACCAAGCGCCGTGTCAAAGACACCCAGCCACCGCTTGGCCCGGGGGGTGGGCGAACCACCAAGCCGCCCCCGGGGGGCTCGAACTCCGTCCGATGCCCAAGTGTCGGTGCGCCTAGCCACTTGAGCTACAAGCGCCGACGTATTTATATATATATATATATATATAATATTATATATATATATATATATATATATATATATATATTGTAGGAACGATATAGTAAAGCGTAATACTCTAGAGGGGGGGTGAATAGAGTTGGCAGCGGAATATGCTAATTAAAAAATGTTAGCAACACAATCACAGTATATAATCACAGTTGAAATAATGTAAAGGCAGAGTTCAGAAAGAAAACACAAAGACAGCGATGTATACTGGTATCCCTCTGTTGAGAACTAATCCAGTCGGTAGAACTCTTGCTACCAGTTGAATCCACTATAGGAAAAACCACAAGTTTCTTACGAAGTCCTTGCAACTTCTACAACGCGAGCTTTGATACGAAGAACTCGTCCAACTTCAAATGTGAAGAGGTATTCTTCAATCAAGCCTTCTGATTACAATCTCTCAGAGAAACTTCTAGACCGTACCTGGCAAATCGACTAGAGGATTGTAACTGGCTGGGATATGAAAATGAAAGCTCTAGAAAACTCTTTGGAAGGCAGAAAACTTTTAGATAGAGAGAAGATTGAAAGTGAATGAGTGAATTGAATGATCGAAATCCATCTATTTATAGGAATTCCAAAGGGAGAACTCTGTCAGAATTCGGGCAAAATTCGGGCAGAACTCGATGAGCAAATCTCGGTCAAATCCGCAACTGCAGGAGAGGACCAAGTTCCAGAGAATTCAAAATTCAAACGGCTACCAACCGAACTGGCCGAACTTGGCGAGTTCTGTCAGGGTTAGGTTAGGGTTTTTAAAATAGATTTTTGGTGATTTTTGAAAACATTTTTGAAAACCTTTTTTGTAAATATTTTGATAGGTCATTTTAAAAACATTTTGAACTATTTGGGGATAGCCTATTTGCCAGTACGACTCGGTGTACAACGTATTTCTAGACTCAATAAAGTGAAAAAATTACATTGCATAGGAAGTACAGACTCAAGTAGGCAAACAGATCTTCAGTCTTGAACGGAGTGAATATCCAATCTTGCTTATGTCAAGAAGCTGAGATGTCCCAACAAGCTTCGTATATCCAGACAGAGTTTTGATCAATTATTAAAATCAGGTTGACCATATGACCAATGGCCAACAATCTCCCCCATTTTGATAATTGACAAAATGAATGATATAAATTAAGCTTGTTCAAAATATCAAAAAGATCAAAAAGTAGAAATTGTTCATAACCTGTATTTAACTCAAAAAATGTTAGATCATTTTTAATTTTCTCCCCCTTTGTCACTTAGCAAAATAATTGCAAGAGAAGGCTCCCCCGCAGTAAATGCAGAAGACTCCCCCGCATCAATGCATAAGTAACAAATAGCGAGAGAAAAAC
Source organism: Iris pallida (assembly GCA_029216955.1). NCBI lineage: Eukaryota > Viridiplantae > Streptophyta > Magnoliopsida > Asparagales > Iridaceae > Iris > Iris pallida. The sequence goes on from JANAVB010019200.1 coordinate 647,010, forward strand.
AAAGAAAAAAATATAGAAGAATTAGAGATATAGCATCACAGGCATTTCTACAAATTATCATCACAGGCATGTATTGCTTCAAAAACATAAAAAAAATCTCAGGCATGCTATTTCACAGGCAGTTTAAAATGGAGAAGCAGTATAAAGAGATAGTTCTTAAGCAAAATGCTGAAATAAACTGAGATGTCTAAATGAAACATCATAACATGTCCTGAAGATAAAAAGTACTGATAGCAAACTACAAAGTACTGATAAAAGTAAATAATATACACACACATACGTATATATACACACACATACGTTTATATACGTATATATATATATAATTTTTTTTTTATATAAGTATATAATATATATATATATATATATATATTATATATATATTATATATATATAGAGATATATCTATATATATATATATATTATATATATATAAAAAATATATATATATATATTTTATATATATATATATTATATATATATATATATATAATATATATATTATATATATATATATAATATAATATATATATATATATACATACAGTTAAATATAGGCTTAATTGCTAATTGCTACCCTCAACTATCACACTTTTTCAAGTTGATGTCCCTAAACTTTTTTCGTAACAGATTGATACCTCAACTATTTTTTTTTCAACTTAATACCTAACATTTTAAAAAACCCCAAAATGTCCTTACCCTTCCCCCTCCACCCCCTCCTCCACTCCGGCCACCCCCCTGCTAGCTCCGGCCGACCCCCCCTCCCCCCTCCTCGCTTCTGGCCGACCTCCCCCCCTTCGCTTACGGCCACCTCCTGCCCCCGTCTCCCGCTCCGCACCCCCCTTCCCAGCCCCCTCCTCCCGCTGCCGAGCCCTAGGGAGAGAGGGAGCGGGCGGACGTCCGAGAGCGAGAGGGGGGAGGGGATGGCCTGAAGCGAGCAGGGGGGGTGGGAGGGGAGCTACGGCCGGAGCTAGCAGCGAGGGGGGGGGGCGGCGAAGCTAGCACGGTGGAGGGGGGGTTAGGGTAGGGGCATTTTGTCCAAAATAATATCCGGTTATCAAGTTGTTACAAAAAAAAGTTAGGGTATCAACTTGAAAAAGTGTGATAGTTGAGGGTAGCAATTAGCAATTAAGCCTTAAATATAAATATTTATCTATACATACATTCACATTCACCCATATATAATATTTATCATATATTTATATATACCCATATATATATATATATCTATAGATATATATATATATATATTATATATATATATATATATAATATATATATATATATATATATATCTATATATATCTTTGATAGAGAATAAATAATAATAACCATTAATAATAAATAATTTATTTATCTAATAACCATAATATTAACATTAATAATAATAATAAACCTAAACACTGTAATTAAGCCATTAATATATTTCGGTGAGCTCATCAAACACACCATTTATTTGGCTCCAGAAATTCATACAATTATTCTAAAACAACATTTAAATAAACTATTATATATTTAGAAAGTATTTGCCAAGTCCTAAAAATAAATATGAAAATATTTGTATATACCTAAAATGTCTACATGTCCGTCCCGGGTTCCACTGCATGCCTACATAGACTGGGATTTGGTTTGGGTCCAGTTTGGACTAAATTGACACAAGCGGGTTTCCTACAAGTCAATAAATAATTAATACGTAATTAAACATTCTATAGGTTTAAGTCGCAACTTAGTCGATTTTCCTAGTTAGGACGTCACTATGGCTTGGCCTTCCTTGGCATGGCTAAAACACTAGTCAAAGTACGTCACTGCACTATCTGTGCCATGATTTCTAATCACCTTGTACTCAATTTCTAACAATGGCTGAAATCATCTATCGTAATATATAAACTAAATAATTATTTATAATAATCTAAAATCACTATTTTAAATAAATAAATAAAATAAAATTTCTGGGGAGGGAGGCTACATGCGTGAACGACGACAAGATTGGCCCCAAACGAAGGGAATGATAGGAATGGATGAGGCGCAAGTAAAGTTGAAATAACGAATTGAATCATTGATAGGAAGATATACTCGAGAATGGTGCAATACTTAGTCTTAAATCGGACGGAAATTACTTAGACTTGGTCGACCCCACTAAGAAGAAATCATACTGATTTCGTGGACGAAAGCACTTGAAAAGAATCGGGTCATCTCGATGACCGAGATAAACGATAGTGATACACACATAAGTTCGATTTTAAATCGAAGTTAGCCAAACGATCGGCAAATCAAAACTATCACGAGTAGCTTGTCCGACTTTGCTAATCGCTAAGCTTGGTTGAAATGTATGTATTCGGGGGACGTCTTAAATATGTGCATGATCCAAACTCAGCGATATGATGAACTCGAATGCAGCTGCAAGTGGATATTGCGATGCGCATAAATGAAAGTGAGTTTGCCTCAGCCTACGACCCTCGTATTTGATGAATTAGAACGTGCCTCGTACGACCATTACAGTCCCATGACAAAAAAAAATAGCAACCAAGTCGAAGAAACACGTTAATTAAATAAGTACCATCAACTCTAAATGAGTGAAAGTTATTTGATAAAATTCACCAAACGTATGCAACGTAAAACTTGGAAGGTATCGAGTATAGTTCGATGCCATTGAATGGTAAAGCCATTCGATAGAAATTGTCTAAGGTACGCACACGACATGTGTTAGGGAACAGTAGGATGACCTGCACTCAGGAAGTCTCAAAGACGAGACTTGTTTTGAGTGGTTGTATTATGTAATGACCCGCTCCGTCCTAGCGGAACGCCGATTCAAACGGCAAGTGCAACGACTCAAACGAGTCGTCGACCCGAAGAGTTGGCATTGACCTAATGAAGAATCGATACAAGACTTACATTGGCCCATCGAAGATGAATCCAGACTTAGACTTTCAAAGGCGCAATCGGAGTATCGCTCGGCCGATGCGAACATCGCTAAGGTGGGTGGCTCCGATGAACCCGTCTTTGCTTAGCCTAGACACTTAACAATACAAAAACTATTGCTAGAATCGCTAGGCGATAACACCGCGCATGCTAATAAATGACTCAACGCACCTAGCTAAGGGAATAATCCCATCTTGTATGCTTGTATAGAATATGGAAAAGAATATAAAAATGTGAGAACTCTCGTACCGCGCTCTACGCTCGTGCTAAGGCACAAGCTTACGTAAAAGTCCCTTATGCGTTCAACAATGAAACAATGAATGGTTTGCAACAATGAAATAGAAGACTATCGACATAGTCGTTCCGAGTAGAGTATAGCAACATTGAAAGACTTCGAGACCGATGGGTTGCCAAGGCGACTCCCGTACAGGGAGTTGTAAAATGTATAAATGAATGAATGAATGAATAAGTGAATGAATGATTCGACGAATGAATGAATGAATATGTGAATGAAATGAATCAATGAACAAACGGACAAGTGAAAGAAAGAAAAGAATGAATGAATGAATGAAAGATAATAAAGGAAAGAATGGTTAGCGACATGTATGACGGGCATTACAACGGGGCTCGCTACCCGCGCTGCACGAACACCAACCTGGTCTATAACGTATTATGGCTCATAGACAGCCTATGGCTCAAAGATAGCCATTAAGTTAAAATAATAAGACAAATACGAAATGGCCGTGGACGGACTCGTATACGAGTGAAAAAGGGATTCCAAGGCAACGAACGACAATTTCGTGGCCGGCCTAAGCAGAATCATGGCCTACAGGCGGACAGGTGTACGGGCTTGGGCACATAACCAAACGTAGGGCCGGTACTTTAATAGTCTATCAAGGTGTACCAGCCATCATGCTTGATAGATAAGAATGCCAAAGGGGAAAATGTCCAAAATGGCTGACATGCCAGCGATTGGTGCATATAGATTTAAGTGGGCTTTACTGGTGGCAATCCACGTGCAAGTCCTTGCATTGAAATCAAAGTAGTCTAAGTTAACTGAACAAAGCACATTCTGAATAGGCTTGAATATAACACACAAAATGATCGAGAGTACTTCGAGCAAACGAGTTAGAAAACACGCCTACGACACGCTAGGACCAGAGGCAGGGACACGCCCTTGACATTGAATGTTTACGTAAATTACATTAAGTTGATATTTATGAATTGTTGACTAACTTGGTTTACTTTGGACAGGGAAGGCCGGATGGTAAGTATGGGTAAGTCGTGCATGTATTTCCGTGCAAACACATGAAACTGATCCTAAGGCAAGATTAGAAAGATAATGAATGATAGACGGTGCACAAAAGTAAATAGAACGTATTTGGTAATGATAGCATTGTGGGCGAACTAGCCTCCCCACCAGTGCATAACAATATACTGATAACCCCACAGTCTGCTTGCAGGATGCAGGAAACGTCGTCGGGTGCGGAGCTTCCCTCGAACGTGCTAAGGCGCGGAGCTATATATGGAGACTTGGAGCGTTGCAAGGAGCTGAAGCACCATATACAGGACATAATGTATCGGAACATCGCCATGAATCATTCCATGTTGCAAGCCACTTGGCATGCCTTTTATGTTTCAGAGAGAGAGCTTGAGCGACTTGTAATCTTGGCCTAGCGCCGTTTGTAAACTTCTTGAATATCAATAAAGAGTTGAATTGGCTTCAATTTGTGTTCATTTACTTTTCGCTGCAAAATGGGAACACTCTTTGCGACTCCGTGGCCTAGCTCAAATCAACCATTTCTGGACTTAGCCTTGCACGGGCGAAACCTAGGCCCGTGCGGCATCACGCCTTAGCTAGGACGATCGCTCCTGCGGGAGCGGGGCGTGACAGCGCGGCCCAGGTTGTACGACCAGTGGCGTGCCCAGTTGCGCGTAGGTGGCACAGGTGGCGCAAGTGGCTCAGTACGTGTACTACGCATAGTATACAAGGTACGCGGGGTGCGTGAGTGGCGTAACTTGCTTCCGATCGTGCATGTGCATGATCTGAGCGGTTACTACACGTTCGGAGTGGTTATTACCACGTCCTGAATGTTGTGCTAACCGGGCAGTTGCTATTCGTGCCTATAAAAGGTCTCTTCTCTCTCACAGGCAGATATACACAAGACATATACAAAGAGTTACGAAAGTTTACAAGTATTTTTTAACATAAGTAAACAGAGCATGTCAGAGAGAAGAGAAGCATTGTACCAGCGTTGCTTTTAGGGAGTCCGTGTACGATCCGAGGAATCAGAAGAAAAAAAGTGTTCCAAAGTTCTCCGACGAACTTGCTGGTTCCTGGAAGCTATTTGTGTGGGGGCGAATATAGCTTTGAGCAACGGTGATCATTCACCCCAGCAGGCCATCTTCCATGTTTCGCCTATCATCTTCTTCGCTGCTGTGGATTATGAAATCTTTTATATTCTCGTAATATCATATGCTGCTGTAACGAGATCTTCATTAAACTTGCGCAACCTTCCTAGAAGTGTTGTGTTGGAACATTGTTCTTACAATTGTTTCCATCTTCTCAGTTTTCTATCAAAAAAATTGTGCCCCGGCACTAACATGTACGTTTCATCAACTTAAACCATAATGTTGTGAGATCAACATCTGACTCTTTTGAATTTAAATGCAAGATGAAACTATTGCATCGCCTGGATGCTAGGTGGAAGCCTGGCTCAGGGAAAGAGCATCTTATTATGGTGGATGCGAGAAAGAGCATCTCATTATGGTGGATGCTAGTTCCTATTTGGCCCACGGGCGGGCCAGCCCATTCGTCACGTGGCACTCTTCCATTGGCAGAACGTCGACGTGGCCTCCACGTTAACAGGGAAGAGACCAATGGAAAAGTGCCATGCAGGCGGACGGGCTGATCTGCCTGCGGACAAGATAGCTTTTTCCGAGAAAATAATAATAAGTGGCGATATGAAGGCAAGCAGTTCTCTTTGAAACAGATCCTCGCAGAGGCACAAAGTCTAATTGGAAAGGCTTCTATCTCTCGGTCGGATTCGAGTGGGGTAGAACAGGCTTAGGTTGATGAGAGGTTTTGGGTTCGGAGTAGGTTAGGGGTGGTTATATTCTCTTGTTTGTTAAAAGATAAAATTCTTTAAAAATGAAAAACTTAAAGAAATAAAAAAAAACCTTCAAAAAACTTAAAGAAATGAAAAAAATCTAAGAAAAAAAAAGAAGAAATTCTTACAGAATGAAAAAGACAAAAAAAATATTTGTTAAATGAAAAAAGATTTTAAAAAAAATATACAAAAAACATCAAAAAAAATCCTGGGTAAAAAAATATTTAGGTATTCTTATGGGATAGAATTTTCATATTATTATGGACAAATTATTTATTCATAAATTCTAAATTTACAACAATTAATTGTTAGTCCTGGGGCTTGATCAAGGATGGTAGACTCGATGTCGAGACCAGAGGTTCAAACAAACATTTCCCTTCTGATTATTCTCGAGATCCACGAGGAACACTATAATATAAATCTGATTACAAAAGCAACAATAATCAGAAAATAAATCTCACGTTCTTCTTCGCAATCGCAGTTGCAGATGAACAGAACTGAGTTACAACTCAGATGAAGGAGCAAAAGAAGAAAGAAGAAAGAATAAGAAGAAGAAAGGTTCTTGCTGGAGTGATTAAGATCACCGCAGCTCAAAGCAAGATTCGCTCCAATACGATCTGCTTTCAGGAACCAGCAAGTTCACGAAGAACTTCTGGAACGCTCATAAGTCAATAATTAAGACTTGAACGGGCTTTCTGGATTTTACGGACTCCCTTAACTCTCTTCTTGGTGCATCTTTCAAATGAGGCAAAGGGGCTCTATTTATAGAGTGGAGTGAGACTTCACCTCTTCTCCTATCCGATGTGGGACTAAAATACCAATACTCAAAAATAGAGTTTTATATTTTAGATCATCCCACAATCAACATAGAAGTGTGCCAGTCCACGCCTACCCCCGAACACTCCCGTGCATGCACGAGACATCCTGGAGTCCGTGTCCGAATCCGAGGCCGCATAACAAAAATCAACTTACATCTTTGTTGGAATTAATCTTTTTTCCTTCTAGGAAAATACTCTCACATGACACACACTTGTGCCCCACCACATCTCATGTGCACACCTCAACACAAGCAATGCATTATATTGAGATACTCACCATTTGGTGTAGCCGATGTGGGACTATCTTTCCTAGTCCAAAGGCAAAAACACCAACAATCCCCCACATATCTCAATATATGGGTTGAGCATTCCCCACAGTGACTGCCCATCATGTATTAGGAGAGATGTCGCTACAACTTGAATCTTCCCGCATAGGTTAAATAACAGCATGATACAAGAATGGACTAAGCCTTGAATTCTGTACCATAACTGTAATTCTTTCTACTCACATAATGACATCAACTGTGCTTCTGGCTACACATTAAAGGCCTTGAGCCAGCCTGGTTTCAGTATATAATTTTTGGGCGTATACAAGTTTATCCTTAAGAGACGGCCTGATATCTCTGTCCATACACTATAGGTGAGTTCTTTATAAAGAGTCATGGCATGAAGCATTGCGCTTCTTTGCGGTGCTACGCCGCTATGACATGGCTTAAAGTCGAGGCTTTATTCCACCTGGGTACCTCATCGTAGGGTCATACTACTGTAGCATGAGGACACAAGCTCTTTGTAGTGCCAAACTACCCAGCATGAAGCCTTGCGCTTTCGTGCGGTGTTACGCCGCTATGACATGGCTCGCGAAGTCGAGGCTTTACCCTACCTGGTACCTCTTCGTGGTGTCATGCCATTGTAACATGAGGACATCGTCCTCTTTGTAGTGTTGTCTACCTCTCTTTATTACGATTATCATACAACATTTAGCTACCTGCCTATTTGCGATGCTACTCTGCTGTGACTTGGCTCACAAAGCCGAGGCATTACCCCTAACCGGAAATCTCATGGTGGAGTCACCCCACTATTGTATGGAGTTACACTGCTTGTAGTGCTCCGCTACCGTGCTTTCTGTAAAGCACTTCCAGGCATTCACTCTGCCTGAGAACTCATTAAGGCATTTAAGCCAACCTTCCCACGGGATCTGTTTTCCGCAGAAAACAACAGTAGACAACAGTGGTTGTAGCTCCGTATCCTCTCCATGTCACAGAGGACAATTACCCACCGTTCCTGATATTTTACTGGTTAATAGTCCTCCCTTGAACCAAAAGCTAGATGCCTAGTAAATTTCTCTTTGAACTAATAGCATAAAACTTTATGGTAGGAATATAATAACACAATATCAGAATGCCTTCAAGCCCATTTTACAAGCTGTATCATCGACCAGCTGGCACTTGAGGCCCTTGGTGAACGGATCTGCCAGGTTCTCCTGACTCCGAATATCAATCACTGTAATAACATCCCTCTTGATGAGATCGTGTACTGTCCTGTACTTTGACCGCACAGTCCTCTTCTTCTCGTTGAAGAGGTCATTTGATGCCACCGCCCCAGTCGCCTGGTTGTTGCAATATATCGGTATCCCTGGTATTTGTGTTCCAACCACTGAAAGATCATACATGAGCTCCCGAAGCCATTCTGTTTTCTCCGCTACAGCATCAAGTGCAAAGAACTCAGATTCCATGGATGACCGCGAGAACATAGTCTGCTTCTTCGATTTCCACGATATAGCAACTCCACCCATTGTGAAAATGTATCCACCTGTGGACCTCTCGCTCTCCACTTCTGAGCACCAACTGGCATCACTGAAGCCTTCCACTACCGGCGGATCTCCGCTGTAGTACAATGCATATGTCTGAGTCTTCTTGAGATATCTCATAACCCGTTTTACGGCTTTCCAGTGCTCAATGCCTGGGTTGCTTGTGAAACGACTCAGCATTTCCACGACAAAATCTTTGTCAGGCCTTGTGGCAGTAGTAGCATACATCAAACTTCCGATTATGCTTGCATACTCCAGCTGCCTGACGTTTTCCCCTGAATTAGGCTTCAGCTTCATATCACACTTGTACGGCGTATCGATCCCTGGAAGATCCTGATACCCGTAACGAGTGATCATCTGCTCAACATAATAAGACTGTGACAGTGCTAGTCCAGTATCTGTCCGGATGATCTTGAGTCCCAAGATAACATCAGCACCCCCAAGTCCTTCATACTGAACTTCATCGAGAGGAACTTCTTTGTCTCTGTGACACAACTTCTATCCGTCCCTAGGATTAGCATGTCGTCCACGTATAAACAAACGATGACTCATCTTCTGTCAACAAACTTCATATAGACACACTTGTCTGTTTTACTGACCCTGTTTCTATTTGACCTTATGACTTTGTTAAACTTCTCATGCCATATTTTGGGAGCTTGCTTTAAACCGTACAGAGATTTCACCAACTTACAGACTTTGTCTTTAAGACCTTTGACGACAAACCCTTCTCGCTGTTGCATGTAGATCTCTTCGGTCAGCTCGCCATTCAGGAATACCGTTTTCATATCCATCTGATGTATCACCATCTTATGTATTGCTGCGAGAGCAATCAACATTCTGATGGTGGTCATCCGGACTACTGGAGCATACGTGTCAAAGTAGTCGATCCCCTGCTTCTGAAAAAAACCCCTTTGCTGCTAGCCTGGCCTTGAACTTGTCAATGGTTCCATCGGCTTTCATCTTCTTCTTGAAGATCCACTTACATCCGATAGGTTTTGCTCATTCAGGTAGATCAACCAACAACCAAGTGTTATTGGAGGTGATTGATTCAATTTCATTGTCTATCGCCTCCTTCCAAAAAATAGCATCTCTGGTCTTCATCGCCTCATCATAGGTAAGCGGATCTGCTTTCATATGATAGGTGATGAAGTCATTTCCGAAGTCCTTCGACCTCCTCGCTCGCTTCGACGACGGCCCAGCGAGTTCTGGTTCAATCGTTGTCTCCTCAACAACAACTTCATCTTAGACAACTGGCTCATTGAAGATCTCAGTCTCCTTTGCACCTTCATCATTCTTCGGAATATCCGTTAGAATAATATTCTTGTGCCTTGTAAACTTGTCTTCAAAATATTCAGTATCACGAAATTCGATGATATGATTTGACTCAATATCAAAAAATCTTCGAGCATCACTCTTCTCGGCATACCCCAAGAAGATAGTCTTCGTACTCCTTGTCTCCAGCTTAGGAATCTTCATATCTGGGAGCTTCACATAAGCCAGACACACCCACACTCGAATGATATTCAAGTTAGGTCTGACTTTGAACCAGAGTTCATGAGGAGTTACGTCCGAAGTTGCATACGGCACTCTATTTAGAATAACAGTGGTCGTCAATGCAGCTTCTCTCCAGTAGCATTTAGGAAGACCCGCAGTTAGCAGCATTGAGTTCATCATTTCTGTCAACGTTCTGTTCTTCCTCTCCGCTACTCCGTTAGATTGAGGAGAATATGGAGCAGTAGTCTCATTTATGATTCCATGTTCTTTGCAGAACGATGTGAATTCATGAGACCGATACTCTCCGCCTCGATCACTTCTTAGCCTCTTGAGTAGTTGTCCAGTTTGTCGTTCAGCCTCGGTCCTGAACTCCTTAAACTTCTCGAACGCTTCGTCTTTAGACTTGAGCAAGTAGACGAACACGTTCTTTGAAAAGTCATCGATGAAGTTTATGAAATACTTTATCCCGACTTTTGTAGAGAATTGCTTGAAGTCACAGATATCGGAGTGCACCAACTCCAGAAGATCTGTGCTTCGATTGACCCGATGAAAGAGTTTCCTTATGATCTTTGTCTGAGCACATATTTTTCATTTCTCTACCTTACCCCCACATTTGGAGATAAGTCCTAGACTGGACATTTTGTTAATTCTTTTACAGTGAACATATCCTAGTCTATTATGCCACAATTCAAGAGAATAATCAGAATGAGCGATTGCATTGATTATATTTGACTGGTTTACAAGCTGAATTTTGAACATCCCTTCGGTTTGAAAAGATTTTCCGAAGTATGTTTCCTTCTTGGACATCACCATCTAGCTAGCATTGATATCCATCCTCAAGCCTGCGTTGCTAAGCAGGCTTCCAGAGATCATGTTCTTTGCAATCACCGGAACGTGCTTCACACCTTGAAGCGTCAGAGTGTACCCGGATATGAGTTTCAGCTCCACAGTTCCGATTCCCAGAACTTTAGCTTGGGCTTGGTTCGCCATGATAACTTTCTCAGAAGTTGGCTGGTATGTGACGAACCATTCCTTGCCAGAGCAGACATGGCAGGTCACACCAGTGTCTATCCACCAGTCAGAGTCAACCCCCACAGCTGTGACCTGAGCAATCATAGCAACAATGTTATAAATCATGGAAACCTTGCTAGGCTCACCTTGCTCAGCTTATTTTGGCTTGGATTTGCATTTTCTCTTGTAGTGACCCTTCTTGTCACAGTTGAAGCAAGTCACGTGGGACTTGGACTTCTGTTGCTTGAACGAAGGACCCTTCGCTTTCAGATTAGTGGATTCTTTCTTCTTGTGATGAGAAGCCACCTGCTTCCCCTTGAACTCTCTTATCTGCACCAAGTTGGCCTTAGCCAGTTGGTTGGACAGAGAGTCCATCTTCTGTTGAGATCACATTTCGTCCTCAACGTGGATCTCTTGTATAAGATCTTCCAAGCTTATGTCCAGCTTCTTCCGATGCATTCTAGCATAGAAGTTGCTCCAACCAGCAGGAAGCTTCGAGACTATCCCTCCAACGACAAACTTGTCGACGAGGGGCATCTTCTCGTCATCTAACTTCTGGCGCAACTTCAGAAATTTCTTCACTTGAGGTAGCATCGTTATCTCGTCTTCGAAGAGCCACTTGTGGTACTTCTCGACTATGAAGATTTTGGACCTGTTCTCATCATCTTCATATAGCTTGCCCAAAGAATCCCAGATCTCTTTGCCCTTCACCTTCTTGGAATATGACTCTGCCAGAGAGTCTTTCATAGAATTGAGAATCAGCAGTTTACAGATGTTATTTTCTCTCTTCCACTTGCTCTGCTTGACGAGTGCAGCAGCAATAGCATCGGCAGTTCCTCCTTCTGGAATCGTCGGTTTATCCTCAATCAACACATGGTCTACGTCCACGAGTTGAAGATTAAGTGTGACTTCCTCTTCCAGATTTGGAAATATTTTCCGTCGAATTTTTCCAACTTGTTAAAGCTGGTATCGATGAGAGAAGCACGAGAGTTTTCCATCTACAAGAATCTTGCTTTGAGATTGTTAGTCTCGAGGCTTGATCAAAGATGGTAGACTCGATGTCGAGATCAGAGGTTCAAACAAACGTTTTCCTTCTGATTATTCTCGAGATCCACGAGGAACACTATAATATAAATCTGATTACAAAAGTAACAATAATCCAGAACTGAGTTACAACTCAGGTGAAGGAGAAGAAAGAAGAAGAGGAAAGGTTCTTGCTGGGGTGATTAAGATCACCGTAGCTCAAAGCAAGATTCTTCCCAACACGATCTGCTTTCAGGAACCAGCAAGTTCACGAAGAACTTCTGGAACGCTCGTAAGTCAATAATTGAGACTTGAACGGGCTTTCTGGATTTTACGGACTCCATTAACTCTCTTCTTGGTGCATCTTTCAAAGGAGGCCAAGGGCCTCTATTTATAGAGTGGAGTGAGACTTCACCTCTTCTTCTATCCGATGTGGGACTAAAATACCAATACTCAAAAATAGAGTTTGATATTTTAGATCATCCCAGAATCAGCATAGAAGTGTGCCAGTACACGCCTATCCTCCGAACACTCATGCACGAGACATCCTGGAGTCCGTGTCCGAATCCGAGTCCGAGTCCGCACAACAAAAATCAACTTACATCTTCGTTGGAATTAATCATTTTTCCTTCTAGGAAAATACTCCCACATGACACACTTGTGCCCCATCACACCTCATGTGCACACCTCAACACAAGCAACGCATTATATTGAGATACTCACCATTTGGTGTAGCCGATGTGGGACTATCTTTTCTAGTCCAAAGGCAAAAACACCAACATTAATTTTTATCATCTAAACTAAACATGGCAATAGATTTTCACATACCAACGCCCCCTCAGTTATATAATATATTCTTTAGAGCAATTTTCTAACCTAATTTAGTTAAAGGATTTTGCAATTAGACTAGACTTTCGGAGACACTGCAAAGATTTTGAATCTACGTGGAACAACCATTGCGTATGCTCAAGATCTCTTTATTAGTCCAATACATTTAGTGCATTGTTCAAGCATATGGTATTGAAGTCGAAATGAGACATGAAAATTATGGAACATGTCTCTTGCATCAGGAAGAAAACAAACCGAGAAAGTATAAAGTATAAAGTAGGACCCACGAACTTCTCCCTACTTTCATTCTTACATCGCAAAATGAAGAAGCCATAAGAAAACGGGACAAGGATGAAGGTATAATAATGTTCTTACTAAATTAAAGAAAGAAAAATTAGTTGCATCAAATAAACCTCTGACACATTATGGTCGAACAATAGGTAACATATGAATTCATATATCTCTACTATTATAATACGGTTTAGAACCGACTGCAAATTAAGCTATCTAAATCGTATGTATATCATCAATCAATTAATTTAAAAAAAATTAAGTACCGTAATTGTGATATGGTTTTCTCACGTAGTTGAAAAAAATTAAAACCTAAAATCCTCCAAACTACATTAACATGCGTAAATCCTAAAATATTTGAAAATTTAGATTATATTTAAACTAATTAAATGACATAATCTAACTAAACACATATCCAAAATTCTAAAAACATATCCATAATAAATCACAACTAATATTCAAATTATATTTTAAATATTATAACATAACTTAAATTTATATGCTTCTATAGTACTGTAGATTTTTTTTTTCTTTTTTTTACGTGCAACAAACGTGAAAGTAACTAGTGCTAATAAGCATTTTAGAACACTCGTTTAGGTCAGAATTTTGTTGGGCGCGGTGTGTGACCCGAACCGAAATTGGCCCATGAGGTGTGATTGAATTGAGGCAACATGCCTTAAAAGAGAATTCGCATGTAAGGCCTGATCCAATCCCAATTATCTACCACATGATCACACCTCATAACCGATGTGGGACAAAATTACCAACTTCATTGTCACCCCTCATTTGAGCGCTCAACCGAAAACGAGATACAATCCAACAATCTCCACCTTAGCTCGTTTTCGCTAGCCGAATAACCTTAGCACCTTGCTACATTTGTTCGTTCTCGCTAGCCGAATAACCTTAGCACCCCTGCTACCTTTTGTTCGTTCCCGCGAGCCAAACAACCTTAGCACTCATTGCTATCATTTTATTCGTTCCCGCCAGCCGAGCACCCAGGAGGTCCAACATATTGTTATCTCGATCCATTCAACCACAGTACCAAACCGACACGTTCATCCCCACCACCATTGTGTGCCAACCACAACGTCTTGCTCCACCTTGGACTCGACAAACCCACATTTGAAGCCAATTCGTTAGTTGATACTCCTACACGACCACCTTGAGAATATAGCCCGTATATCCGTGTATACGCATGAACGTTCAGTACCATTTGTCTCGAATTAATTAGAGTCGCTCAAACCAATCCCGTAACTTTGGGCTCTGATACCAATTATTGGACGCGCGGTGTGATCCGAACCGGAGTTGGCTCATGAGGTGCGATATTGAATTGGACCCATATGCCTTAAAAGATAATTCTCATGAAAGACCTGAACCAATCCCAATTATTTACACCACATTATTCCACCTCCTAATCAATGTAGGACTAAATTACCAACTCCATTATCACCCCCCAGTTGAACGCTCAACCGGAAACAAGCAACCCAACAAATTTTGCAGTTGGACTAGAATTTATAAGATAGGGTGTAGAGTTTGAATCTGTCTCGAACTATCATTGTATGTGTATATATAATATAAGTACATTCACCAGCACAATTTTTTTTTTTTTTTTGATAATCAGCACAAATATTTTGAGTTGCTTTCTTCTTTCCAGAATTTTAACTCGTACGACCATATTCATATTTTTCTCTGGCTCGACGATCCACATGTTGACATGGAGATTATGGAAAAAGAGATGACCACGAAAATAGAAAACAAGTAGTATATAATAATGTTGGGTGCGGTCGTTCATGTAAACTTGTCTGCTCCATCGGTTTGATGAGTATTGACAACTGTTATTTGGTCGTGTTGCTCTCCTTACTGTACCCATGCCAAATAACATACAACAAAAAAATCAATAACAAATAACTTGAAATTGACATACCTAAAGAATACTAGGGTTTAGACATACTTTCGAATTTCCTAGATAACTTTTTGATTTTAGAAAATACCTAATAACTACTATTTAAATCTTAGAAAATATGAGAAAATAGGGTTAAGGTCCTATATATCCACCCAAACCGCCGACTTGACGAAGCTAAAATTTTGGCCAGTGTTAGAATAGAGCTGGCAAATTTTAAATCAAAGATGATGTGCCAATTTTAAGTTAATACTATTCTAAGTTACCTATTTCCTAGAAGAGTCAAATTGTGTAGGTTGTTTTAGGAAAATATTAAAAAAAATTAACATGCCACTTTCATGATCCACTAACCTTAGATGGTAAATTTGCTACAAATTTTGTTTCATCGAAAAACATTAAGCTGTCTAGGAGTTACGATTGAAAAAAAAAATGTGGGTACATATACTGCTGTGAATAGGGATGGTAACGGGGTGGGTAGGGGCCGGGGATTATATCCTCCATTTCCATCTTCGAGTAATGTTTGAATCTCCATTCCCGTTTTCCGTCGAATTTAATTTTTTACCCCCACCTCCGTCTTCGTTAAACAATGTATTCTCCGTCCCCGTCTCCGCTCCATCAACACTTTCGTGGCCGTCTCTCGTCCGTTAACAATTTTTTATGTACATTATAAGCTTAAAAAATTATTTTTATTCCAAAAAAATACAAGGCATGTTAATAAAACATGGTTTTTATAAAATATACTACTAGATAGATCATGAATCATACCATTTTTAACGGGTTGCACATATGGATATGGGTATAAGTAATCGGGATCAGGGATTTACCGGGATGGAAAGTACTATACCCATGGCCGTCCACGAACCCGATCGAAAAATTATTTTAATCCCCATCCCCTCCCCCATCTCTGTATTTAAATTCCCAAATCCGCCCCCATTAGATAAAAAAATCGGATCCCCGTCGAATTCGGGGGGACATTACCATCCCTAGCTGTGAATGCATCTGATTAGGAAAATTGTTTTCAAGGGTCATACATGTAAATTTTCATATCAAATTCCCTTGTTTGGTCATCAAGACCTTCGTGTTCAAACTCCATATTCTCCCTAAACTCTTCGTTGGAATCCCTTTCTTCAAAATCCCCAAACTAAAACCCTAAAAGAATATATATATATATATATATATATATATATATATATATATATATATATATATATATATATATATATATATATACTATATACTATATTGTCATTGCAAAATCTTTCTACGAAGTCGCTAATTTGCTGACATGGCAGGCTTTGCCATGTCAGCTAAGAACGTCGTCGAGGAAAACACTACGTTGCTAGTTTTGTGACAAATAGTGATGGGTGATCATGTCGTCAAATTAGTGATGATACATACTTTCCATGCAAAATATTGCTAATTTGTCATCGATTAGAAGCAACATGTTATGCGTCACTACAGTGACATACAACGACGTATTAGTGGTCTGCGACTAGCCATTATGCGACACAAGGAAAATTCCACTCATGTATTTTAGTGACATCTTTTGGTTAGTAGCGATGTTTTGTGGTGTCGCTAATTACTACCATGAAATTCGATAGTGATCTTCTTCCAAAATCCTATAACTCTTTATTAGACCTTTACATTATTAGTACATGCGTATATTCGGCACGAGATAACATCCGAAATTCTGGAACCTGACCCTTCCATTAACTGATTATTAAATTGTATGATGGGCCCACTAGTTGCTCTGTACTCCCAGCCGACATTTGCATAATGAAGAAGCCCTAATAAAATGGAACAAAGCCGAATAAAGTGTAGCACCATTCTTAATAAGGTAAGAAAAGTAAAAATAAGTGTACGCAAATAAATTTATGATACTAAACTGGTCAAAGTGAAACCTAACATACTGCATCTATGAACTCAAGGTAAATTTTAAAACATAATCCTCATTTGTTTAATTATGTTTGTAGTTGGGTTAGACTTTCGGGTCAGTATGATAATTTGATTATACCAAGAATTACTATCTAGGGTTCCTCCAATACCCTCTCCTTAATAGCCCCTTACACGTTTTTATTTTTTTTAGAAAGAAACAAAAAGAGAGAAAGAGCATAAAACAGCATGCAGATTTCAGGTTGGTTCCTCTCTCATACTACTTTTATTGATTTTTTTTATTAGAACATCAAGGTAATTAACATAAACCGTGTATTGTTTAGTTATATTGTTGTAATCAATATTAGAGAACATCCAAAAAAATTGGAAGTAGTTCTACATCCATGACTCGAAACAAGCAGATTATGGAAGTGTTGAGCCATCCTCACTATGCTTACTTCCAGTATACTGCAAAATATAGATGCCCTATGAAAACGGGACAATGTTGAAGAAACGTTTATTAATTGGGTTGTTACGCTAAGAACTAAACCGTAGGTAGATATATGAAATAAATCTCCAGACACTACTATGGTTAAACTGTAAAAAGTAATCTTTGTTTTGTATTCTTCAAGAAAAATAGAATAACAATAATAATATTTTAGCTTCATCATAGAATTATATTCTACTAAGATCAAATAGATAAAACTGGAACTACTATTGCCAATACAATAATTGCTTACAAAAAGTTACCATTGTATAAATGTGTAGGGTAACATATAAATGTGTAGGGTAACATATACTCTTGAACAGATAACCCTCAAGAAGCTTTATGTTAGCACATGTCTATAAACCACTAAATTCATAATTAAAAATGATTCAAAATAGTTCATGAGCCCGCCCACCTCCCCCTCCCCCTCTCCTAAATTTGTTAATAAGGAAGAGGAATACAGTGAATTTTGAAAATTTTCCAACCAAAGTGAATAAAGAGAGAAGCAATGCCTTTGTACTTTCCATACCTATCCAAAGGCTATTATGTAGCTAGGTAAATCCGATAGATATTTTTTTTTATTTAATGCCTCCAATTATTTTCCTAATGTATTCTTATTAAATGGTTTCCTATTTTAAGTCATCACCCCTTCTATATAAATCATCTATTCTCCTCCATTTTATATTCATCTCTTCTTCTTCTTCCTTCTTCTTCTTAAGCACTCTTATTTTACTTCTTCTCTTATATTTTTTTTTCTTGTAAGGTATGGTTTGTTTCTATAGCTCCCTATAGCCATCATGGGTTCATTGGGGCTCACTTTACTCCATGTAAGCATGTGAACAAGGAATAGCATCTTCTTCCTTTCTTGCTTGGAGTGAAGGGAGCTCCACTATAACCCTTCTTCTCTATAGTGAGTTGTTGCAAAAACCAAATCATTATTTCTTAAGAAAACTTTGGTTTCTCTCTCTCTCTCTCTCTCTCTCTCTCTCTCTCTATATATATATATATATATATATATATATATATATATATATATCTTTTTTCTTTTTTTCTTTTTTTAATATCTCTCTCTCTATCTCTCTCTCTATCTATATTATATATATATATATATATATATATATATATATATATATATATATATATATATATAATCAATTATTATGACATAAGGTTTTAGCTTGTCCTCGTTTTTTTCTTTGGACAAAGTTTGTTATTTAACAATAACATTTATTATAGAATGTGATAGTATTTTTGTAGAATATTATATACTTGATTGGATGGGTTTTTTCAAATCTAAAAAAAATGTGATTTTATTTAATATAGGTGATCCTCATCATTGTTAGGATTATCGAATATTTCAAGATAAATTTTGAAGGTTCTATCAAATTTTAGATGAACATAGAGTCATGAGGTAAGCTTTGGTTCTCTGAATGTATGAAAAATTTGGGTGGTGAGAGAGTCTGAATGAAGGAATGATTCTTCTATTTATATTCAGTGGAATGATCCATTTATGAGCGCATATGCGATGCGCGCATGAAAAATTGGCACGTAGGAAAAAGGAATAGTGTCTTACTCATTGTATTCTTCTATATAACTATATATCATGGGTTCATTGGGGCTCACTTACTCCATGTAAGCATGTGAACAAGGAATAGTGTCTTCTTCCTTTTTTGCTTGGAGTGAAGGGAGCTCCACTATAACCCTTCTTCTCTATAGAGAGTTTTTGCAACAACCATATCATTATTTCTTAAGAAAAATACTGTCCATCTCTCTCTCTCTCTCTCTCTCTCTCTCTCTCTCTCTCTCTATATATATATATATATATATATATATATACACTAAGGTACTGTGACATGAGGTTTGCTTTGTTATTATTATTATTTTTGTAAGAAAATGTTTATTATTTTCTTGTTGATTGTTCTTTGAATGTAATGGTCACTTTTTCTAGAACTACGGTATATATTAGGTACTTGCATTGGGATGAATTTCTAAAACAAAATCATAAAGGATGTGATTTCATTTAATATAAGTGATTGCTCGATGTCTCGGTATGGTTTATTGAATATTGTAATAGATTTCAAATATATATATATATATATATATATATATATATATATATATATATATATATATATATATATATATATATATATAAAACGTTGTTTTATTTATTCAACGTATCTTCTCTATAACTATATATCATGGGTTCATTGTGGCTCACTTTACTCCATGTAAGCATGTGAATAAGAAATAGTGTCTTCTTCCTTTCTTGCTTGGGGTGAAGGGAGCTCCACTATAACTCTTCTTCTCTATAGAGAGTTTTTGCAACAATCATATCATTATTTCTCAAGAGAAATACGGTCCATCTCTCTCTCTCTCTCTCTCTCTCTCTCTCTCTCTCTCTCTCTCTCTATATATATATATATATATATATATATATATATATATATATATATTTCTCTCTCTCTCTCTCTCTCTCTCTCTCTCTCTATATAGTATATATATATATATATATATTTCTCTCTCTCTCTCTCTCTCTCTCTCTCCTCTCTCTCTCTCTCTCTCTCTCTCTCTCTATATATAATATATATATATATATATATATATATATATACACTAGGTATTGTGGCAAATGACCTCTAGCCTAGTGGTTAAGAGAGATGCATGTGGCCCAAGTGGTCGGGAGTTCGAGCCCCAAGTAGAGGCGAGTTCGCCACAATTACCGTTGCTTCAAAAAAAATATATTAGGTATTGTGACATGAGGTTTGCTTTGTTATTATTATTGTTTTTTGTAAGACAATGTTTATTATTTTCTTGTTGATTGTTCTTGGAATGTAATGATCACTTTTCAAGAACTAATGTGTATATTAGGTACTTGCATTTGGATTTATTTCTAAAACAAAATCATAAAGGATGTGATTTTGTTTAATATAAGTAATTGCTCGATGTCTCGTTAGGTTTATTGAATATTGTAATAGATTTCAAATATATATATATATATATATATATATATATATATATATATATATATATATATATATATATATATATATATATGTGAACAAGGAATAATGTCTTCTTCCTTTCTTGCTTGGAGTGAAGAGAGCTCCACTATAACCCTTCTTCTCTATAGAGAGTTGTTGCAACAATCATATCATTATTTCTTAAAAAAACTTTGGTCTCTCTCTCTCTCTCTCTCTCTCTCTCTATATATATATATATATATATATATATATATATATATATATATATATATATATATATATATATATATATATATAGAGGAAGCGGATCAAAAGCCCCTTAGAAAATTTCCTAAAAATTTTCCTCACTCTAATCCGTAATTTAATGTTAATATTATTGTTAATGTTAATATTAATGTTAATAAAATATATATTGTTTGCAACTTTTTAGGTTTAATGTTGTTTGCAACTTTTTAGGTTTAGTTTGATATTTTCTTGGGGTTTTTTCTTGCTATATAGTAGTTATTTTTGTGGAGGATTAGGGTTTAATGTGAGTATTTAAAAAAATTCGTACATCTCTTTTATTGTTGACACGATAATAGTAATACAGCAACGACAGCCTAATGAATTAAATATCTCTCTGACTTTGCTAAATTGAAGTTGGACTATAATATTTGTTTAGAACTAAAAAAAGGGTTATCACAGACAAAATAATATATATTAGAGGTAAATCTGATAGAAGTCCTAAGCGTTTTTGATCTCACAATAAATTACCTCTGACTTTTCAGTCCTAATCTAAAGTTTTTAAGCAATATATAATTCTTAGTTTTGTTGGTGTTTTTGCCTTTGGACTAGAAAAGATAGTCCCACATCGGCTACACCAAATGGTGAGTATCTCAATATAATGCATTGCTTGTGTTGAGGTGTGCAAATGAGGTGTAGTGGGGCACAAGTTTGTGCCATGTGGAAGTATTTTCCTAGAAGGAAAAAAGATTAAATCCAACAATGATGCAAGTTAATTTTTGTTGTGCGGACTCGGACTCGGACACGGACTCCAGGATGTCTCGTGCATGCACGGGAGTGTTCGGGGGGTAGGCGTGGACTGGCACACTTCCATGCTGATTGTGGGATGATCTAAAATATCAAACTCTATTTTTGAGTATTGGTATTTTAGTCCCACATCGGATAGGAGAAGAGGTGAAGTCTCAACTCCACTCTATAAATAGAGCCCCTTGGCCTCCTTTGAAAGATGCACCAAGAAGAGAGTTGAGGGAGTCTGTTAAGTCCAGAAAATCCGTTCAAGTCTCAAATATTGACTTACGAGCGTTCCAGAAGTTCTTCGTGAACTTGCTAGTTCCTGGAAGCTGTTCGTGCTCGTGTGGGGCGAATAAAGCTTTGAGCAACGGTGGTTCATTCACCCCAGCAGGAGTTATCTCATCTTCGCCAGTCATCTTCTTTGTTGGTTCTGTCAGGATTCTATTAACGCACCTTCGGTGAAGTGTTTGCGTTGATATTATCAGAATTCTGTTTGTGTACCTTCTGTGAAGGGTAGCACTTGTGGAATTTCTCTTACGTACCTTCTGTGAAGTGTTACGTTATGTGCACCTTCTGTGAAGGGTAGCACTTGTGGGATTTTACTACGTACCTTCGGTGAAGTGTTACGTAATAACGATTGTTTGTACAATTGTTACGATATTTCAGTTATCCATCGAAAAATTGTGCCTCGGCAATTACAATCTCAAAGCTTTATTGAGAAGATGAATAATTCTCGTGCTTCGCTCATCGATACCGGCTTTAACAAGTTGGAAAAATTCGATGGCGAACACTTCCAAATATGGAGACGAAAGGTCACTTTAAATCTTCAACTCGTGAATGTTGATCACGTGCTGTCAGAAGAAGAACCGATCGTTCCAACCACTGGATCTGCTGCGGCTGTGGCCGCTGCTACGACCAAGCAAGCGAAGTGGAAGAGAGAAAACAGTATATGCAAACTACTGATACTCAATTCCATGGAAGACTCTCTGGCAGAGTCCTACTCCAAGAAGACATCTGCCAAAGAGATATGGGACTCCTTGGAAAAGCTCTATGAAGATGACGAGAACCAGTCCAAGATCTTCATGGTAGAAAAATACCACAAGTGGACCTTCGAAGACGAGAAGGCGATGCTGTCCCAAGTGAAGGAGTTTCTGAAGTTGCGTCAGAAACTAGAAGACGAGAACATGCCCCTCGTCGACAAGTTTGACGTTGGAGGGATCGTCGCGAAACTTCCTACAGAATGGAGCAACTTCTATGCAAGGATGCATCGAAAGAAGATAAAAATTAGCTTGGAAGATTTCTTGCAAGAGATCCATGTTGAGGACGAGATGCGCTCTCAACAGATGATGGATACTCTGTCCAAACAACTGGCGAAGGCAAATCTGGTCCAAACCAGAGAGTACCAGGGGAAGCATGCTGCTTCTCATCGCAAAAAGAAGGACTTCACGAATCTGAAAGTGAAGGGTCCTACTTTCAAGCAGCAGAAGTCCAAGTCCCATGTGACTTGCTTCAATTGTGGCAAGAAGGACCACTACAAATTCGAATGCAAGTCCAAGCCCAAAGAACAAGGTGAGCCTAGTAAGGTTTCTATGATTACTAATCTAGTTGCCATGATAGCACAGGTTGCAACTGTGGGGGCTGACTTGGACTGGTGGATAGACACTGGTGCGACCTGCCATGTCTGTTCAGACAAAGACTGGTTCGTCCCTTATGAGCCAACTTCAGAAAAGGTCATAATGGCAAACCAGGCACAAGCTGAAGTACTAGGGATCGGGACGGTGGAGCTGAAACTCACATCGGGGAACACTCTGACGCTTCAAGGTGTGAAGCATGTTCCAGTAATTGCTAAGAACCTGATCTCTGGAAGTCTGCTCTGCAACGCAGGCTTGAGGATGGACATCAATGCTGGCCAGTTGGTGATGTTCAAGAAGGGTACATTCTTCGGGAAAGCTTTCCAAACTGAAGGAATGTACAAGATTCAGCTTGTTGTAACCCAGCATGATAATATAAATGCAATCACTTTTTCTGATTATTCTCTTGAGTTGTGGCATAATAGGCTAGGACATGTTCATTGTAAAAGGATTAACAGAATGTCTAGTCTAGGACTTATCTCCAAGTGTGGGGGTAAGGTAGAGAAATGCGAAGTATGTGCTCAGACGAAGATCACTAGGAAATCCTTTCACAGGGTCCATCGAAGCACAGATCTTCTGGAGTTGGTTCACTCAGATATCTGTGACTTCAAATAATTCTCTACAAAGGCCGGGATGAAGTATTTCATTACTTTCATCGATGACTTCTCAAAGTATGCCTTCGTCTACTTGCTCAAGTCTAAAGACGAAGCATTCGAGAAGTTCAAGGAGTTCAGGACCGAGGCTGAGCGGCAAACTGGACAACAACTCAAGAGGTTAAGGAGTGATCGAGGCGGGGAGTATCGGTCTCATGAATTCTTATCATTCTGCAAAGAACATGGAATCATCAATGAGACAACGGCTCCGTACTCTCTCAATCCAACGGAGTAGCAGAAAGGAAGAACAGAACGTTGACAGAGATGATGAACTCCATGCTGTTGACTGCGGGTCTTCCAAAGTGTTACTGGGGAGAAGCTGCACTAACGGCAACGTTCATTCTGAACAGAGTGCCATATACAACTTCCGACATAACTCCTCATGAACTCTGGTTCAAAGTCAGACCTAACTTGAATGTCATTCGAGTGTGGGGGTGTTTGGCTTATGTGGAGCTCCCGGATCTGAAGTTTCAGAAGCTGGGGACAAGGACTACGAAGGCGATCTTCTTGGGGTATAACGAGAAGAGTGATGCTCGGAGATTCCTTGATATCGAGTCAAACTATATCATCAAATCTCGCGATGCTGAATACTTTGAAGACAAGTTTGCAAAACACAAGAATATTTTTCTCGCGGATCTTTCGGAGAATGATGAGGGTACAAAGCAGACAGAAGTCTTTAATGAACCAGTAGTCCAAGATGAAGCTGTCGTCAAGGAGACACCAGCTGAACCAGAACTCGCTGAGCCGTCAACTAAGCGAACGAGGAGGCCGAAAGACTTCGAAGATGACTTCGTCACCTATCATGTGGAAGCAGATCCGCTTACCTATGATGAGGCGATGAAGACCAGAGATGCTGTATTCTGGAAGGAGGCGATAGACAACGAGATTGACTCAATCACCTCCAACAACACATGGGTATTGGTTGACCTGCCAGAAGGAGCAAGACCCATCGGATGCAAATAGATCTTCAAGAAGAAGATGAAAGCAGATGGAACCATTGACAAGTTCAAGGCCAGGCTAGTGGCCAAGGGGTTTGCTCAGAAGCAGGGGATCGACTACTTTGACACTTATGCTCCAGTAGCTCGGATGACAACCATCAGATTGTTAATTGCTCTAGCAGCAATACACAAGCTGGTGATACATCAGATGGATGTGAAAACGGTATTCCTTAATGGCGAGCTGACCGAAGAGATCTACATGCAACAACCAGAAGGTTTTGTTGTCAGAGGTCTGGAAGACAAAGTCTGCAAGTTGATGAAGTCTCTGTATGGTTTGAAACAAGCTCCCAAAATGTGGCATAAGAAGTTTGACAAGGTGATAAGGTCAAATGGCTACAAGGTCAGTGAAACAGACAAGTGTGTCTATACGAAGTTTGCTGACGGAAGAGGAGTAATCGTATGTCTTTACGTGGACGACATGCTAATCCTAGGTACGAATTTAAGCTGCGTCACAGAGACAAAGAAATTCCTCTCGACCAAGTTCAGTATGAAGGACTTGGGGGATGCCGACGTAATCTTGGGGCTCAAGATCATCCGGACAGGCACTGGAATAGCGTTGTCACAATCTCATTATATTGAGAAGATGCTCACTCGCTACGGGTATCAAGATCTTCCTTTTATTGATATACCGTACCGGAGTTATCAGAAGCTGGAGCCAAATTCGAGGGAAAGCGTCAGGCAGTTGGAGTACGCTAGTGTCATCGGAAGCTTGATGTACGCTACTACTGCCACAAGGCCTGACATAGCTTTTGCAGTGGCAATGCTGAGTCGGTTCACTAGTAATCCAGGTGTTGAGCACTGGAAAGCTGTGAAGCGTGTTATGAGATATCTCAAGAAAACTCAGACATATGCACTTTTCTACAGCGGAGATCCGTCAGTAGTGGAAGGCTTCAGTGATGCTAGCTAGTGTTCAGATATGGAGAGCGAGTATTCCACAGGTGGATTCGTATTCGCCATGGACGGAGCTGCTATATCGTGGAAGTCGAAGAAGCAGACTATGTTATCTCGCTCCTCCATGGAATCTGAATTCTTTGCATTGGATGCTGCTGCAGATAAAGCAGAGTGGCTTCGGGAGCTCATGTATGATCTTCCGGTGGTTGGGGCTCAGATACCGACAATACCGATATACTGTGACAACCAGGCGGCAGCAGCAGTGGCATCAAATGAACTCTTCAACGGAAAAAAGAGAACGGTGCGGTTGAAGCACAGAGCAGTACACGATCTTATCAAAAGAGGTATAATTGCAGTGATTGATGTTCGGAGTCAGGAGAACCTGGCAGATCCATTCACGAAATACCTCAAGCGCCAGTTGGTCGATGACACAGCTTGTAAAATAGGCTTGAAGGCATTCTGATAGTGTGTCTTTGTAATCCTACCATAAAGTTTTATGCTATTAGTTCAAAGAGAAATCTACTAGGCATCTAACTTTTGGTTCAAAGGAGGATCACTGACTGAAAAACTATCAGGTAGCAGTGGGTACTTGTTCTCTGGAACATGGAAGGGATACGGACCCATAACCACTGTTGTCTACTATGTATTTTTTCTGCGAAAAAAACTGATCCTGTGGAAGGTTGGCTTAAACGCCTTAATGAGTTCTCAGGCAGAGTGAATGTCTGGTGTGCTTTACAGGAAGCACGGTAGAGCAGCACTACAAGGAGTGAAACTCCATGCTACAGTGGGGTGACTCCACCATGAGGTTTCCAGGTAGGGGTAATGCCTCGGCTTTGCAAGCCAAGTCACAGCGGCGTAGCACCGCAAATAGGCAGGTAGCCTAATGCTGTATGACGTAATTAAAGAGTTGTAGACAACACTACAAAGGGGAGGATAGTCCCATGTTACAGTGGTACGACACCACGATGTGGTACCCAGGTAGGGGTAAAGCCTCGGCATTGTAAGCCATGTCGTTGCGGCGTAACACCGCAAAGAAGCCTTAGGCTTCATGCTGGGTAGTTTGGCACTACAAAAAGACTTGTGACCTCATGCTACAGTAGTATGACACTACGATGAGGTTCCCAGGTAGGGGTAATGCCTCGGCTTCAGGCCATGTCATAGCGACGTAGCATCGCAAAGAAGCGCAATGCTTCATGCCATGACTCTTTATAAAGAACTCACCTATAGTGTATGGACAGAGATATCAGGCCGTCTCTTGAGGGTAAACTTGTAGACGCCCAAAAATTATACACTGAAACCAGGCTGGCACAAGGCCTTCAATGTGCAGCCAGAAGCACAGTTGATGTCATTATGTGAGTAGGAAGAATTGCAGTTATGATGCAGAATTCAAGGCTTAGTCCATTCTTGTATCATGCTGTTATTTAACCTATGCGGGAAGATTCAAGTCGTAGCGACATCTCTCCTAATGCATGATGGACAGTAACTGTGGGGAACGCTCAACCCATATATTGAGATATGTGGGAGATTGTTGGTATTTTTGCCTTTGGACTAGAAAAGATAGTCCCACATCGGCTACACCAAATGGTGAGTATCTCAATATAATGCATTGCTTGTGTTGAGGTGTGCACATGAGGTGTAGTGGGGCACAAGTTTGTGCCATGTAGAAGTATTTTCCTAGAAGAAAAAAGGATTAAATCCAACAAGGATGCAAGTTAATTTTTGTTGTGCGGACTCGGACTCGGACACGGACTCCAGGATGTCTCGTGCATGCACGGGAGTGTTCGGGGGGTAGGCGTAGACTGGCACACTTCTATGCTAATTGTGGGATGATCTAAAATATCAAATTCTATTTTTGAGTATTGGTATTTTAGTCCCACATCGGATAGGAGAAGAGGTGAAGTCTCAACTCCACTCTATAAATAGAGCCCCTTGGCCTCCTTTGAAAGATGCACCAAGAAGAGAGTTGAGGGAGTCTGTTAAGTCCAGGAAACCCGTTCAAGTATCAAATATTGACTTACGAGCGTTCCAGAAGTTCTTCGTGAACTTGCTGGTTCCTGGAAGCTGTTCGTGCTCGTGTGGGGCGAATAAAGCTTTGAGCAACGGTGGTTCATTCACCCCAGCAGGAGTTATCTCATCTTCGCCAGTCATCTTCTTTGTTGGTTCTGTCAGGATTCTATTAACGCACCTTCGGTGAAGTTTGCGTTGATATTATCAGAATTCTGTTTGTGCACCTTCTGTGAAGGGTAGCACTTGTGGAATTTCTCTTACGTACCTTCTGTGAAGTGTTACGTTCTGTGCACCTTCTGTGAAGGGTAGCACTTGTGGGATTTTACTACGTACCTTCGGTGAAGTGTTACGTAATAACGATTGTTTGTACAATTGTTACGATATTTCAGTTATCCATCGAAAAATTGTGCCTCGGCAATAACAAGTTTAAGTTTTATTTATGGGATAATTTAGCAAATACTTACATTCCAAATGTTGAAACTAGCATATACCTCTACTACTTTTTTTTTTACCTAGCAAATATCACCACTCCTAAGTAAAACATAAGAAGAAGAAAAAACAAAAAAGTAGGAATATATCTTAAATTTTTTACTATTCCATACTTAAAATGGAAGCATTTACTAGTTAAAAAAAAATATTGATGGTATATGCTAGTTTCAACATTTGGAACTAAGAGTTGTTGGATTACATATATCTCATCCATTATTTTTTAAGAACCTAAATAGAAAAAATCAATGACCTAAATAGAAAAATTCGTCACCATGTCATCACCATATTGGAAGTTTCTATTTGAGTTTGTGTAGTCGTTCTCTTATCTCTCTCACACACCCCCCTTTCCAAAAATGTAAAAAAATATTATTATCTTCTTTTGAAAAAAAAAGAAGAAAGTATTATGTTTACAATTAAATGAGTGTTTTTTTAAAATAATATTTGTTTAGTCCACAAAATGTTATTCTTATTATTAACTTATATTATTTTACACCACCACCAATATATCATTAAAATCTTATGAATGCTTATAACACGGTGCAACTACTTATTACAGTTATATATGAATGTACTGCACTGCACATATCAATCAACAACGTTATTTGTTCGAGTTCTCTAGCCTAGTGGTATTAGAGTGGACATCCGAAGGGACCGGCAAGATTCGAGTCCCGCAATTGTGGTGCGCCTTAAATTTCAATATAAAAAAAAATCAACAATGCTATTTTGCTATATTTTACAAATAAGGTGTTATAATTTACTTTAAATAGACAAATAAAAAAATATTATAACCTACACACATCTACACGTTCTTACCGTTCGAGAACTCGTATCCTACATGTTCCGTGCTGCTTTTCACATGAGCTAAGAGCGCCGGACATTAGACAAATCTATTTAGATTAATTCTTTCCAAATGAAGTGTTACCAAAGGATTTTTATTTTAAATTTTATAAATTTTAAATTTTCCTATTGGTGATTTGATAACCATTGCATAGCCCGAATTGACCTTGACTTTAAGTCCTACTAGCTCTTAGTTATAAAATACTATTATTGTATACTAGTATATATGCAAGGCGCATTGCCCGTATTTGATATTGTTTGAAAATTTTAAATAATAGTTTCAATTGTCCATATCTTGAGTTTCTATGCTTATTAACTGTCATTCATTTATGAAGCTTTTTCTTTTTCTTTTTTTTCTCTTTTGCCTCCTATACTATATGCATGCATGCCTATTTTTAATACATATTTTATTACATCCAAATTTAACTTTAATGGTTCTTTTTAATTACCCAAATACCCCTACATTTTTAATTAGTAAATATGTTGAAGGATATTTTTGGGGAAAAAAATTTCGCCGTAAAGCCAATTTTTGGCATTATATAGTAGAATATGTCATTTAGTTTGTATGCAAAATATTGTCCCACATTGGAGGAAAACAAAATTGCTAATGCCTTTAAATATAGATGTCCAATAACAAGACTACTTATGGGTTAGCCAATGAGTGGGCCTATTCATGGGCTTTGGCTATTGGGCCATTGCCTAATTATATAAAAGTCTATGATAGACACTTGGACGCTTGAGGTCTTGTTCATGCAGAATAATTTTATTTTAATTTTTGAAATTAAAATGAAAGGACACATTATTTATTGGCAATTGACATTTTTTTTTGGATTAGACATAATTAAACAATTATGATTGTTGGCCACCCAAAAGACACCTCCAATCTCTATATAAGATAGAGTCTTCAAGCATTGAGGGATATCTCAAAATTATTTGCTTAATCTTAAAAAAGAATTCCTGCTTTGTTTTATTACTGTAGGCTAATTTTCTTTCACTATATAATCAGTATAGTCGAAGAAAAATTGTCTTTAGGAAAGTGAACTTCCATCAGGACTCCAAGTATTCTGTTTCTTCATTCTAAAAATTCTCTAACAGAATAGATTTGTAAAAAAAAATTATTTATTAATAGAAAACGGACTCTGAGACAAAGCACCATATAAAATACGTATATATACAAGGTCACTGTCCATATTAGTACGTACATCTCATCAACTTAAACCATAATGTAGTGAGAACATCCGACTCTTTTGAATTTAAATGCAATAGGAAACTATTGCATCGCCTGGATGCTAGGTGGAAGCCTGGCTCAGAGAAAGATCATGTCATTATAGTGCTTTGTCAATGTTCACATAAATTAAAAATCAATGAAGCAAGTGCACAAAAAAAAACTATATAGCAAAATTCACTTCGATCGCTGCAAGTCCGATCCAAATTTGGTCCAAACCTACCCACTTGGCACTACTCCTCTCATGTGTCTGTAGAGTAATAGTGCAACAAATTTGCTTTTAGAGCATCATTAGTAAGTTCTACATTCTACATTCAGGATCTAGAAGCTCATTCAGTAGAATAATAAGTCTCATATTTGGTTTCAATTTCTACATTTTCGGGTCCAACCCACCCACAGGTGCTATAGGTTGGGCCCTTGAATTTCTAGATTCAGAATGTAGGGAATAATTTTACAGAATAGTAAGCTCCAATTTGGAACCCAAAATTTTAAATCCTAGATTTTATAATTTTCATGACCACTTTTTATTTTACATTGGGCCTGAAGCATAAAGTACTACTATTCTTATGTAGTCACAACCCATTCCACAATTTACTTTCTAGTAATATTTTGGACCTGAGATTGCATTTCTCAGCCCCAACTATTAATGATGCTCTTACAATAGAACTTTTGAATGCTTCAATAAGTTTTTTGCCTTAACTTAAAAAAATCAGACTTGAATATTATAATAAGCCTCGTCAAAAATGGAAAGTTTCCAATTTTTTTTAACCTTCATACGTATTACCCATATAAAATGCCTATTTTTGGATTTGGGCCTCCTATTTTTTAGCAACTGGAAATTGCTGAGAAACCCAATTTCGGGGTGGACTTTTATGAAATGCCCACCCGCTGGATAAGTTTTATGAAATATCCAGAATTAAGTATTTTCACGTTAAATATTCCAAGATTCCCTTTTAGATGCCACCCGCTAGAAACTGCTATTTTTATAATACCGAAACTACCCCTCCGCGCGAATTGGTCATCTATATGTATTTGAATTCAAAAAACTCAGATCTGGATTGCGATTTTCGTCTTCTTCTTCTTCACGGAAAATCTGAATTCCATTGCTCTCATATTCAGCAGAGATCGCAAAGATCGTTCGTAGTTCGGTGTGTTTTTCTTCAGTCGAACTCAGATCATCGCTCGTCATCATCATCACCATCATCATCATCTTCATCGTGGAGACATTTGAACTCAGATCTTCAATTGTGGAGAGAAGATCTTTCTTCTTCTTTTCCATAAGAATTATCATCGCTTTGAAAGAAGAACGAAACTCTTTATTCCTGAAAAAACTAAATTACACGTTTTAACACTGGAAATGACCATTCTCCGTTTCCGTCTTAATTAGGACCGAGAATGTCATTCTCCGTCTTAATTAGGACGGAGAATGGCATTCTCCGTTTTATTTAAGACGGAGAATGGCATTCTCCGTCCTAATTAACACGGAGAATGGCATTCTCCGTGTTTCTAACACGGAGAATGGTTATTCTCCTGCGTTTTAACACTAGAATGACTATTCTCCGTGATAAATTACACGGAGAATGGCATTCTCCGTCCTAATTAAGACGGAGAATGGTCATTCTCCGTTTAATTTAGCACGGAGAATGGCCATTCTCCGTCTTAATTAGGACGGAGAATGCCATTCTCCGTTTTATTTAACACGGAGAATGACATTCTCCGTTTCATTTAACACGGAGAATGGCATTCTCCGTATTTCTAACACGGAGAATGGTCATTCTCCTGCGTTTTAACACTGGAATGACCATTTTCCGTGTAAATTAAGACGGAGAATGTCATTCTCCGTCCTAATTAAGACGGAGAATGGTCATTCTCCGTGTAAATTAAGACGGAGAATGCCATTCTCCTGCATTTTATGGTTAGCTGAAACTTTGGAGGGCCATAACTTTTGACTGGGAGGTCGAAACGAGGTTCCGTTTGTCGCAAAATGAGCGTATCGTCGAGGAGACTGAAAGTAACAGTTTTACAGTTAGACGGCCTTCCGAAATTTTAGATTCGCAAAAAAATGATGTTTGGACCTCCGTTTTAGCACTTTTGTCGTTCGTCCCGGTCTTTTCGAAATTTTTCGACGAGTTTTTGAAGATTTTTAAGGAGAAAACCTAGATTTGAAAGTGAGCAGCGTATGGAAGAAGATGGAGTATTGAAACGTTTTTTTAAGAGCAGTTTTGTGGGTGTTTCCAATAAATTAAAAGGAAGGGCAAAAGGGTCATTTGGAATCCGCTTTGGATAAGTTTCTCTAATTCTGGGCACGCGATGAAAGTTTTTTTAGCGGTGGATTTTACATAAAACTTTTTTAGTTTTTGGGCATTTCATAAATCTGCAATAACATTATTATTAGAATATGAGAAATGACCCCTTTTTAAAAGTGGTTGAAAAAGGTTTTTTTTTTTAAATTCTTTTACATAACTTTTAGAATGTCAGAAACGATCATATTTAGCTCTCCTAATTATTCATTGTTACAAAAGAGTGCTTTAGCATGACGTAAAATGAACCTCAAAAGAGTACTTTAGCGGGACGTCAAAATTACTGCGTGATGAGGATGATATCCACATCATTAGCCTACAAAAATTAAATTTCAGTCTAGAAGGTGGGTAATTAAATTTTTGTACGAAAATCCGGAAAAATGTTAAAAAGAATTAAAAGAAAATTTGTCATATAATTGTCGCCATGAATAACATGCTATAAACTCCCATTCTTTAAACCTCCACAGTTAAGGACACCATTAAAAAATACATTAAATTTTTTGGAACAAAGAAAAGTATATTAATTTAAAATTTTAGAGAAATAATAACGGAATAAAATAAATAACATATCTTGAATTTTAATACTTTTGAGTAAATATGTCATGGGGAATATTTATCACTATACATTGAAATCCCTGCTCTCGGCCTCGTTTGAGTCCGCCAGAGCCAGCTCTACCATATAAGAGCATCCACAGTGAAGGCACTCCAAATACGTACTACAAATTATTAAAAATTATGTAAATTATTACTTTTGGAACGTCTCCTTGATATTGGCACACAATGGTACACTCCAAACAAATAATTCAAATTAACATATTCTATCATTTTTCTTTCTATTTTTCTTTCATGTTTTGTAAGTTTTTTTCTCCCTTTTTTTTTTCTTTATTTTTCTTCCATGTTTGATGGTTAATATTGGTGGGCCCAGAAATTAATATAGTGGAGCTAGCACACGCTCCAAATCTAGAGTGTCTCTTAGCTTTCTAACAATTTTCAAGTATGGACATGTGTCCACTGTAGTCTTCAAATTTTACAAATTTTGGCTAAAGTCAAAATGTAGCACTTGAAATCTCTTCCACTGTGGATACTCTAACCAACTTAGGCTTGTGCCTAGAGCCCCGTAATTTAAGGGGGTCCCATATTTTTATATTGTATATATGAAGCAAAACGGAAATAAACATCTCCTAAATTATCTAATTGACATAGGATCCCATAATTTAAGAGGAACAACAATTATCTTATTTTTTTAATTATTTAATTGATCTTAGGCCATAATTTAAGCAGAAGAGCAATCATCTTCTTTAATTTGCCTAGACCCCAAATATCTTGAGACGGCTCTTAGTCCGCCGCTTCCTTATTTGACGATGTCTAGACAACTCGCACATGCTTAGAAACAATCCTAGAGCTAAACATAATTAAGCAAACCTATAAATATCTCATTTTCTATTAACACGTTGTTACGGCACAATAGAAAGCAAACGACAGATGGTCAGCTGTGATGTCCCAGGCACTACAGCAAAATTAGAGAATGTGCGGGACTTACGTAGATAGATTGGTTGATAATGAAGTTTGCTGTTGTGTGGATCTGGCAAGAATAACAGAAAATGATGAATGGAAAAGAACAAAAAAAAAGTTATTTATATTTATGGGAAAATTTATGAAATGCCCAAAAAACGAAAAAGTTTTATGAAAAATCCATCGCACAATAACATTTCATCGCGTGCCCAGAATTAGCAAAAAATATATAAAGAGGGTTCCGAATGACCTTTTTATCCTTTCTTCTACTTTATTAAAAATACCCACGAAACTACTCTTAAAAAAAATGTTTCGATACTTCATCTTCTTCTATACGCTGCTCACTTTCGAATCTAGGTTTTCTCCTCAAAAATCTTCAAAAACTGGTCGAAAAATTTCGGAAAGACCGAGACAAACGGCAAAAGTGCTAAAACGGAGGTCAAAACATCATTTTTTTGCGATTCTAAAATTTCGGAAGGCCGTCTAACAAAGAAGCTGTTATTTTCAGACACCTCGAAGATACACTCGTTTTGGGACAAACGGGACCTCGTTTCGACCTCCCAGTCAAAAGTTATGGCCCTTCAAAGTTTCAACTGACCATAAAATGCAGGAGAATGGTCATTCTCCGTGTTAGAACACGAAAAATGTTAATTTCGCATGAGGGTGGCCATTCTCCGTGTAGTAACACGGAGAATGTCATTCTCCGTCTTAATTTACACGGAGAATAGTCATTCTCTGTGTTAGAAACACGGAGAATGCCATTATCCGTGTAAATTAACACGGAGAATGACATTCTCCGTGTTAAATAAAACGGAGAATGGCCATTCTCCGTCTTAATTTACACGGAGAATGACCATTCTCCGTGTAATTTAGCACGGAGAATGGTCATTACAGTGTTAAAACGCAGGAGAATGGCCATTCTCCGCGTTAGAAACACGGAAAATGCCATTCTCTGTGTTAAATAAAACGGAGAATGGCCATTCTCCGTGTAATTTAGCACGGAGAATGGTCATTACAGTGTTAAAACGCATGAGAATGGCCATTCTCCGTGTTAGAAACACGGAGAATGTCATTTTTCGTGTTAATTAAAACGGAGAATGGCATTCTCCGTGTTAATTTACACGGAGAATGATTATTTCCAGTGTTAAAACGTAGGAGAATGACCATTCTCCGTGTAATTTAGTACGGAGAATGGCATTCTCCGTTTCTAAATTACACGGAGAATGGCCAATCTCCGTGTTAGAAACACGGAGAATGACATTCTCCGTGTAAATTAACACGGAGAATGTCATTCTCCGTGTTAAATAAAACGGAGAATGGCATTCTCCGTCTTAATTAAAACGGAGAATGACATTCTCCGTCTTAATTTACACGGAGAATGGTTATTCCCAGTGTTAAAACGTAGGAGAATGACCATTCTCCGTGTAATTTAGTACGGAGAATGGCATTCTCCGTTTCTAAATTACACGGAGAATGGCCATTCTTCGTGCTAAATAACACGGAGAATGTCATTCTTCGTGTTAAATGACACGGAGAATGGTCATTCAAATGTTAAAACACAGGAGAATGGCCATTCTCCGTGTTAGAAACACGGAGAATGGCCCTTCTCCGTATTAGAAACACGGAGAATGCCATTCAACACGGAAAATGGCATTCTCCTTGTTAAAAATGCAGAAGAATGACTATTCTTCGTGTGATATCGACGGAGAACAGTTGACAGAGACCTAATTTTTTTCGTTTTTTGTTTTGTGGAAAGAAATTTGACATGAATAAAGATTCAAGAGTTTTTCTTCTTCTTTCAAAACGATGCTAACTCTTATGGAAAAGAAGAAGAAGATCTTCTATCCATAATTGACCTAATTGTCGGAGAAGAAGAAGAAGAAGAAGATGAGCGATGATCGGAGTTCGACTGAAAAAAAAACATGGTGAACTACGAACGATCTTTGCGATCTCTGCTGAAGATGGGAGCAATGGAATTCAGATCTCTCATGAAGAAGAAGAAAAGAATCGCAATCCAGATCTGAGTTTGTGCGGAGGGGTAGTTATGGTATTAATTTTGTAAATACAGAGCATCTAAAGGAAATCTTTGAATATTTGACGTAGAATTATATAATTCTGGGCATTTCATAAAACCCATCCTACGGATGAATTTTTTATACAACCCAACCCCGAAATTGGATTTCTCAGCAATTTCCAGTATATTTTGTTGGCCCAATGATTGTATCATATTTTTGAATATGGTTAATATGTTAAGTTTAGCATTTCTTTATCACTAATCTTCATACAATCGCTATAGCATTTCTACTTATACTTATATCTTTGGTGATTTGTGCCCATTGGTTTACATCTTAGTGATATGAGCTTATCTATCTTAAATTTAATTGGGTTGCCAAAATCAAAACTATGTTTTTGATTGTGGTCATTCAATTAAGTTTAATCATTATGATATCACTAACATTTATGCCATCACCTTAGCACTTGTACTTAAACTTTGCATAGTCCTAATGTGCTTTAACTTATCATACTTGCTACTATGTATATTGCTTTGTTCGTCTAACATGTACATGCAGAAAAGCAATAAACAAGATCAATGTGGACATATGCAATGAAGAAATCATGGTGGGCCAAAGACGACGGATCCCACAAGATTTCTCTGAACCACCCGACGACATCTCTGGAGCCACGCACCAGGGGTTCCGCTGCCCGGTCAGCGGACGGGGGTCGAGGGGGCAGCGCCCCTCGTCGGGGGTTCGGGGGCGAAGCCCCCGAAAGGTATTCAGTTTTCACAAACTGGATATCTTTGGACAGCTGCCGCCAAGGGAAAAAGCCAGCACCTATCAAAGGAAGAAGCCAAGCCATGCCATCATCATTTCAAGACTCTAAAGAAGCCTGCACCTGCCTATGTTTATCTGGAGTCTGTAATGAGTCTTAGGAATTATTGTAAACACAAGAAATGGATGGCAAAATCGAAAGCTAGGGCAGAAACTAGCCCAGGATCATTTTTGGCTGAAAACCGGCATACCGACGGTATACCGGTGCATACCGGCGGTATACCGATTTTGTTCACAGAAAGTTTCTGTCCACAAAATCGGCATACCGACGGTATACCGGATCATACCGACGGTATACCGATTCAGTAACGTTGAAATTCCAACGGTCGGATTTTCAGCATTAAATGATCCCAACGGCTATATTTCGAGCCGTTGCAATCCCAGACCGGTATACCGCCGGTATGCCGGATCATACCGGCGGTATGCCGGTTCGTGACTGAAAAGTTGCCTTTGGCTTCTTTTCAAGCTTTGGTTATAAATAGCCTTGAATCCCTTCATTCAAGGTTGATGCTTTGAGCCTAAAAATTTCTAAACCACCAAAGCCTATCCACAAACAACTCTACAAAGCTTTCATTTGCCATTCATAAATTGTGTTAGAGTTATTGAGTTGAAAAGTGAGATCTTCATCCTATTGTATAAGGAGATCAAAACCTATTGTGAAAGGTTGAAGTTGGAGAGTCTTCGTATCCAAACTCTCGGTTGAAGTTGGGGAGTCTTCGTATCCAAACTCTCGGTTGAAGTCGGAGAGCCCTTCGGATTAAAGCTCTTGTGTAAGAAGTTGGCGAGTTCTTCGGATCCAAACTCGTGTGTAACTATTTGCTCAAATAGTGGATTAAAGCCGGAGAGAGTTCCGGGTCTGGACTGCCTCTTAGGAGGATACTAGGATATATCGGGTGTTGGTATTGTGTTTGCTTCTTCTCTTGCACTTATATTTTTAAATTGTCAATTAGCTTGTGCTAAGTGCTTGATTAGTTAGCTTGACCCTATTCACCCCCCCTCTAGGGTTCCTACATATTTATCCTCCAATTGTGAATCGAAATAGAGTTAAGGGTGTTACTAATAAATTTTAAAATGAGAGGTAACTCCATTTCGATTTGTAATTGGGACGGTAAATGCACATAACCCTAAAAAAGGATTAGTCGGAAAGAAAGAAA
The DNA here is from genome assembly GCA_029216955.1 of Iris pallida. Classification (NCBI taxonomy): domain Eukaryota; kingdom Viridiplantae; phylum Streptophyta; class Magnoliopsida; order Asparagales; family Iridaceae; genus Iris; species Iris pallida. The sequence continues at coordinate 685,096 of JANAVB010019200.1, forward strand.
TAGACCGACTTTTTATACGGTTCATTACTTGGTCTAAACCCATCACATGGTCGATTGGCCGACAGAATATTCTCTCGTAGTTTTCTATTTTCATGAAATTCAATTATTAAAATTTGAATTAGCGTATAATAATAATAATATATTTATTATATATCATCATTGGAGTTCAATTTTTTTTAATAATTGCGGATATATACTACATGTTCTACTAACAATTAAGCTCGTATGCATGTTGTCCAGTCTAGAAATATGTTGATATTTGTGTTCGACTTTTCAAAATCTTCATGATATATGAAGAAAAGGATTTTTTTACTTTTTGTTAGATTATAATATATTTTTAACTAATGTAAAAATGGTCTATAAGCCCAATCGTGTAGGAAATTCCTTGTGTCAAAGGAAGTATGCTTTGGACATCATTTCAGAATGCGGCTTGACGGGGTCTCGACCTGCTGGTTTTCCCATGGAGCCTAATTACAAGCTGGCAGAATCGACTAGTCCAAAGATGGCGGATGCAGAGACTTATCGGAGGCTGGTTGGGAGGTTGATTTATCTATCATTTACTCGCCCTGACTTAGCCTATGCTGTGCATATCTTGTCTCAATTCTTACAGGAGCCTCGACAAGAGCATTGACATGCTGCTTTGAGAGTTGTCAGATATCTCAAACATGCACCGGGACAGGGTATTCTTTTGAAGGCTGATTGTGATCTCCGTCTTTCTGGTTGGTGTGCTTCCGACTGGACAAGTTGTCCCTTGACTCGCCGCTCTGTTACAGGCTGGTTGGTGTTTCTGGGGGGTCTCCTATTTCTTGGAAGACCAAGAAGCAACCAACTGTTTTCCGATCTTCCGCTGAAGCTGAATACCGATCTCTTACTGCGCTTGTTTGTGAGCTGAAATGGTTGAAGGAGTTATTGGTGTGTTTGGGCGTTCGCCAGGAGTCTGCTATATCGGTGTATTGTGACAGTCAGTCAGCCCAGCACCTGGCTCAGAACCCGGTATTTCATGAGCGCAGTAAGCATATTGAGGTGGATTTGCATTTTGTTCGCGATGCTATTAGAGATGGCACCGTAATCACTACTAAAATACCCTACTTTACCGACGGAAGTTTAGCGACGGGCGGATTCCGTCGCTAATAGCGACCAGTTTCCGACATCTTAGCGACGGATTAGCGACAGACAACATAACATAATTTTTTCCAATTTTAAATGTAAAAATTTGTCGGGTTTCCGTCGCTAAGTCGACGAACGTTAGCGACGGATTCTTTTTCGTCGCTTATTCGTCGCAAATGTTGGCGGCAAAATCTTTAAAACATTGGCGGGAACTTTAGCGACTAACTGGCGACGGATATATCCGTCGGAAAACACCTTTTAATTGGCGACGGTTTAGCGACTAATTTATTCCGTCGCTATTCCGTCGCTAGGTTCTGTGCCCTAACTTAAATTGAACCGACGGGGGGGGGGGGGAATTTTCATTCCCCCCAAAACTCTCTCTCTCTCTCGCGGCTCTCTCTCTCTCGCGCGCGGCTCTCTCTCTCTCTCTCTACCAGGTATCTCTCTCTCTCTCTACCAGGTATCTCTCTCTCTCTCTCTCTCTCTCTTTCTCTCTCTTTCTCTAATTTTGGGTTTTGGGGCCGGGGGGGGGAGTGGGGGGGGGTCGGCTTCGCGGGGGGTGGAGTTGGCGGGGGGGGGTGGTGAATGGGGTCAGGGGGTCGGGGGGGGTGTGGGGAATGGGGGCAGGGGGGTGGGGGGGGTGGGGAATGAGGGTCGGGGGGTCGGGGGGGTGGGGAATGGGGGCAGGGGGGTCGGGGGGTGGGGGGTGTAGAGGGCAGGGGGGTCGGGGGGGTCGGGAATGGGGGCAGGGGGGTCGGGGGGCGGGGGGTGGGGGGTGGAGAGGGCAGGGGGGTCGGGTGGTGGGGAATGGGGGCAGGGGGGTCGGGGGGGGGGGGGTGTTGAATGGGGGCAGGGGGGTCGGGGGGGTGGGGAATGGGTTGCATTCTCCGATACGGATACGGTTTGGCATGTCCCGATCCTAAGAAATAATACTATTTCATTTAATTTAATTTCATTTAATTTCAAAACTACTAAGAAATAATACTTAAAACACTTAAAATTATGCCTAAATGTATAAATTATATGTTTTTAAATGTAAATAATTTATTAATAATTATTTGTTTTCCAATACCAAAAAAATCCGATACTTCGATCCGATACCGCCGATACTACCGATATCGCCGATACCAATACTAGATTGCTTAGACTTATATTGCAAGGTAACTAGATACAAGTTATGATACAATATAAATGCAAGTATACATGTTAGCTAGATAGCTTAGACTTATATTGCAATCTCCTATTCACACGAGTATTGATATCGCCGATGCCAATACTCGTAGGAATATATAGTCCGATACCGATTCCGATACCGATACTTTGAACCTTGATTTAAATACATGTTAGTATAGTATCATCACATATATGTTAAGAGTATATACATGATTAGCAAGGTAACTAGATACAAGTTATGATACAATGTAAATGCAAGTATACATGTTAGCTAGATAGCTTAGACTTATATTGCAATCTCCTATTCACACGAGTATTGATATCGCCGATGCCAATACTCGTAGGAATATATAGTCCGATACCGATTCCGATACCGATACTTTGAACCTTGATTTAAATATATGTTAGTATAGTGTCTTCACATATATGTTAAGAGTATATGCATGATTAGCAAGGTAACTAGATACAAGTTATGATACAATGTAAATGCAAGTATACATGTTAGCTAGATAGCTTAGACTTATATTGCAATCTCCTATTCACACGAGTATTGATATCGCCGATGCCAATACTCGTAGGAATATATAGTCCGATACCGATTCCGATACCGATACTTTGAACCTTGATTTAAATACATGTTAGTATAGTGTCTTCACATATATGTTAAGAGTATATACATGATTAGCAAGGTAACTAGATACAAGTTATGATACAATGTAAATGCAAGTATACATGTTAGCTAGATAGCTTAGACTTATATTGCAATCTCCTATTCACACGAGTATTGATATCGCCGATACCAATACTCGTAGGAATAGTCCGATACCGATGTACATTGTAGAGCTCTGTTTTGCTATTCTGGACATGTTGTGACCTGTGCTGTTCTAAATAGGAGCCAGACACACTCCTGAGACGGGGGAGTATGTATAGTGATGTGGATTCTTACTAACTTATCATGTGAACCCATTTATGGGCCCTTCATTGAACCTTCTCATGTGCAACTTTCAGTCCATTCACAGTTCCCTATATTGTACTCTACATCACCTAGTTCACTTATATCTAACATCCTAACCCTAATCCAAATTTATGAGTATCGGTATCGGGCTATTCTTATGTTTAGTTTGTCTTACGATACAGATTTTCACATCCAAATTGAGGATGAGTCGTTATTTTGTTGATCGTACATGGATGTACAAACGGCAACACGAGAGTAGAATTGGTGTGAGTGACGATTTTCAGACAGACGTGGAAGTATTTCTTAATTATGCAATGAGCAAAGCTCAGTACATGGACGGTAACAAAATTAAGTGTCCATGTGTTAAATGTCACAATAGACGTTACGAAGAAGTGGTGACTGTGAGAGATCATTTGACCCGTAAGGGTTTCGTACGTAATTACGGCCTGTGGTCATCGCAAGGTGAACTATATTCGGAAAGACAGGCTGCGGAAGCTGCTACTTATGCTTTTGATGATAATGCTGCAACGGATGTCATCGAAGACCACGGATGCTCTGTTGATTATGGAGATCTGCAGAACCTTGCACGAGATATGGTGTATGATGCGGCAGGGCCTAATTTTGATCCGGAGGATCCTAATCCCGAGGCGAAGGAGTTCTATGACATGTTTCAGGACGCAGATACTTCTCTATATCCTGGTTGTGAGACTCATTCCGCACTGTCAGTGACGATGCGGTTGTTGAACATAAAGTCTGATTTTAACTTGCCACAAGCTTGCTATAATCGGATCACAGAAGTAATCAAGGAGGTGTTACCGAAGGAATCAAAAGAGCTACCAAAAAACTTCTACAAGTCAAAGATGATGGTCCGACAACTGGGACTGGGGTACGAGAAGATAGATTGTTGTCGCAACGGATGCATGTTGTACTACAAAGAGAATTGCGTATCAGAAAGTTGCAGCTTCTGTAATGCGGATCGTTACAAGCCAGTACAGGGAAAAGGAAAGTCGACTAGAAAACGACGTCCTTACAAGTATATGCATTACTTGTCGATCACGAAGCGCTTGCAGAGGATGTATATGTCTCTAAATACAGCAGAACACATGACGTGGCACAGCGAAGAACGCATAAAGGACGAAGGAGAATTGTCACATCCTTCGGATGGAGAGGCGTGGAAACATTTTGATTTGTGTCATCCAGATTTTGCTGCAAAGCCTAGAAATGTACGCCTGGCGCTATGTGCTGATGGCTTCGCCCCTTTCGGACAGTCGGGATCTCAGTACTCATGCTGGCCGGTCATTCTTACCCCTTACAATCTGCCACCATGGATGTGTATGAAGACTCCTTATATGTTTCTGACAGCTATCATACCCGGTCCTAAAAATCCGACGAAGAACATCGATATATATTTACAGCCGTTGGTGGATGAGCTGAAACAGCTGTGGGAGATCGGCGTCACGACCTATGATATTTCCAGGAAACAGAACTTTCAGATGAGAGCTTCACTCATGTGGACAATCAATGATTTTCCAGCATACGGTATGCTGTCGGGATGGAGTACGCACGACAACATGTCTTGTCCGATATGCATGGAAAATAGTAAGGCGTTCCGCCTTAGGCATGGAGGAAAAACTTCTTTCTTTGACTGTCACCGTCAATTTCTGCCCGCGACCCATCCTTGGAGAAAGAATAAGGATGCGTTCAGATATGGAAAACAAGAATTTTCTCAACCTCCTGCCAGATTTTCGGGATACGATATTTGGGAAGCTGTAAAGGAATTGCCCACCGCAATGGAAGATCCATCGAACCATCGTGTCGAGGGGTTCGGACAAAGCCATAACTGGACCAAACGGAGTATCTTCTGGGACTTGCCTTATTGGAAAGATAATCTTATAAGGCATAATATTGATGTCATGCATATCGAAAAGAACGTGTTCGATAATGTCTTCAATACCGTCATGGATATTAAGGAAAGACGAAGGACAATCCAAAAGCAAGACAAGACATAGCCGAGATATGCAAGCGTCCTCATCTGAACTTGATACAAAGGGGTGCTGGTGGACAATTAAGTAAGCCTATAGCGCCATACACATTGAGCAAGGAAGATAGATTAATAATCTGCAAGTGGATATCTAATTTAAGATTTCCCGACGGCTATGTTTCGAATTTGTCTAGATGCGTTGATCTCAATGAACGCAAGCTAACGGGAATGAAGAGTCACGACTGCCACGTGTTTATGGAAAGATTACTGCCCATTGCTTTGAGAGAGTTGTTGCCTTCTGCTGTATGGGTTCCGTTGGCCGAGCTGTCTACATTCTTCAGGGATATCTGTTCAACTAAGCTGACGGTGCAACATATGGTACAACTTGAGGAGAAGATTGTCTTAACAATCTGCAAGTTAGAGAAAATATTTCCACCGGGCTTTTTCGACAGCATGGAGCATCTACCGATTCATCTAGCATACGAAGCCCGTGTCGGTGCATCTGTTCATTATCGATGGATGTACCCCTTTGAAAGGTAAATAAAAATCGATATAATTTAAGTGAAATTTAAGTGGATTTTACAATTCATTGTTAATTCTCAAGATAATTTGTCTCTTTAGGTACCTACACCATCTAAAGAAGAAAGTTGGCAACAAGGCTCATATAGAGGCTTCGATATGCGAATCATATCTTATCGAGGAGGCGTCAAATTTCTGCTCCATTTATTTCGATACTCATGTCGAGACAAATCGAAATAGACCTCAAAGGAATGAAGAAGACGTTGAGGATGGAGGTATATTCAATTTAAGGGGCAAGCCTATTGGGGCTAGTAAGAAACGGTGGTTGACCGACGATGAGTATGATACCGCTCACCGATATGTCTTGTTAAATTGTGACATACAAGAAGTGAGAGATTTGGAGAAGTAAGTGACTACGCCTCGTTATAATCTCTAATTTGGTGAATTAAGTGACTACACTTATTTTTATTCTCTCTAACAGTGTATTTAGAGGTGAAGTCAAAATGAGGACACCATATATTACAGATGAGGGACTTCAAAGAGAGGTTGATTGTACCTTTCCGTCCTGGTTTCGTAAATACGTAAGTAACTGAGATAATATGTTATGCGGCTACCATTAAAATATATGCAGCTAAAATATTTAAATTATCAATACATGTTTACAGGTTTTATTGCCTGAAACAACACTCATAAATGAGAGCATTCGTTATTTGGCATTGGGACCGAAGAAGCATGCAAAGACTTTGTCAGGCTATGTCGTTAATGGCTTCAAGTTTAAGTCAACTCAGCATGCTATAAATGCCGAATTTCTCAATGACGGCTTCGATACCAAGAATTCTGGTGTTTGCATAAGAGGCACTATCTATGACGACGAGCCGAACTTTGACTATTATGGAGTGCTTCGGGAGATTGTAGATTTACAATATAGTGCCCCATATGATATGCATATTGTGATGTTCAAATGTGAGTGGTTCGATACGAGACCAAATATCGGTTGGAGAATCGATAGACAATTTGGATTCGTCGATATAAATCATCGCAGGAGGTATAGAGGGTCCGACACGTTTGCGATAGCAAGTCAGGCTGTTCAAGTCTACTATACAAGCTACCCAAGGCGTCGTAGAGATCGATTTGACTGGTGGACAGTATGCAAGATTAAATCTAGAAATACATTCAACGTTGGAGACCCAGCATACCAAGAGGACCAGATCGAGAAGCCCCAATACATGGGACAACAGTCGGATACCATGGACGTGGAAGATGTCGATATACCTCATGCTGAGAAAAATAGAGGGGAGGAAGAGGTTGATATACAAGACTTAGCTGTCAACCAGGGGAGAAAGAGGCGTCTTGTCCCAAGTATTGAGCCTGAAGAAGAAGAAGAAGAAGAAGAAGAAGAAGAAGAAGAAGAAGAAGAAGAAGAAGAAGAAGAAGAAGAGGATGAGGATGAGGATGAGGATGATGATACAGATGAAGTCGACGATGAGGATGATGATATAGATGAAGTCGACGATGAGAATGAGGATGAGAACGATGACGATGACGATGAGGACGAGGACGATAACGATGATTAGATTAAATATCGGTATATATTAGAAGCACTTACAACTAACTTAGTGAATTCAGTTTAGACGGACACATTCTTATTTCAGTTTATGTTTTTGTCGTTCGATCATCTACTTATTGTATGATTTTCTTTTTACAGATGGCACTCTTAGTTCTCATTGTCTTGACGGCACTCGCCGCCCTGCTGCTGGTATATATATTTTAGTTCAGTTTTATATTCATTTATACTTCTATATTGTTAATTATATTTATGTGTTCTATTTACAGGTCATGGTCACTACCACTCGTGCTGCTGGTAGCGGCAGTGGCCGTGGCCGTGGTGGTGCTGGTGGTGGCGGTACTGGCCGTGGTGGGCGTGGTGGTAGCGACACTGGCCGTGGACGTGGTGGTAGCGGTCGTGGTGGTAGCGGTCGTGGTCGCCTTCCACATTCCCCGGATATAGAGTCCTCCGATCCCGACCTGGAGAGCCCGGCCACAGACTCTTCCCGCCGTCGATCTATCTCTGCGCTACCTTCATCTTCATCGAGGCCTGAGACTCCATCCGCTAGCGGATCCGTTTCGCCCCCGGATGCACCAGCGGGTACACCATCAGTTACTGCAGGGTGGGCTCCGGAGTACCCCCGGATTCAGCTTCATCCTGCTACCGGTGAGTACATCCGCGGACCCGCGGATCCTCCGACGCCTCCAGAGAGGCCGATAGGCGAGAACCGACGAGAGCTATGGCCCGCGGGTGATACGTAAGTAAATTTAAGTTAATTTATTAAATTTGTTTCATTTATTCAAGTTAATAATCCAGTCTTTGCTTCTTTGTAGGTTTTTCCCGTATGATGCTGCCCGGATACTCGGGCAAATTATCCGGGAAAACTACCATGGCCCCTACCTCAATTTTTCTGAGGTGCCTCAGAACATGCAGTACGTCTGGCTCGAGGAGATGAAGGTATATATATATCTTTTGGTTAATTATTAATTATTCTTTAATCCACTAATTTTTTAATTACGTGATAATTTAATTTGTATGTCAGACGACGTTCTGGTGGCCCCCCCATCGCGAGGAGTTGATTCGCAAGGCCTACAAAGCCGCCGCTGGGAAGAAGATACGGGATGCGGTGTACGACGTTCGTACGGCGCATTCGAGGAAGAAGTGGCTCCGGGAGGAGTACTACGAGCAGATGTTGGATAAGATGAATACTGCTCAGTACAGGGAGAAATCAGAGAAAGCGAAGGCGAGCAGACAGGCCGCTGGTCTGCATACGGGAGGTTCAAAGCCCCACGCAGCGACGCGTGCAGATTTGGTGAGATACCGCAAATTCATTTCACTATTAAATTCGGTACTATTAATATACGTAGTTAATTAAATTCGACGTATATTTCGTATGCAGGCACAACGGGCGGTAAAGGAGGGGAGAGAGCCGGAGTCGGTCACCGCCTACGATGTATTCCTGCATACACACAAGAGGCGGGCAGACGGGAGCTTCGTCGACGCGAGGGCCCAGGCGACTGATGTAAGTAATTACGTTTATGAGATTTATATTAGAAATATAATTATTGTTAACTTAATTAGGTGAACGTAGGATTCAAATTATAACTTAGGGAAACATAGCATTTAGATTATAACTTAGGAAAACTTATAGTATAAACACATTTATTGGATAGGCTGCATATCGTGAGGCCCTTAGTCAGATTGAGCCCCCTGCCGAGGTTGTCGGCGAAACGACGCCCACCCAGACGCCCTCTTCTATGGCCGCTCGCTACGACGACGTGTTCGTAGAGTCTGTCGGCGGCTTTAATAAAGGGTGCGTCTACGGCGTAGGTTCCATGGCGGCGTCGTTGCAGGACGCGACTCCAAGATATCCACCGCCCCCGCCTCCTCCCGTGCCCCCGTCGGACGATATGAGGGCGCAGCTTGCGACTCTCACCTCCGATATGTCGGAAATGCGGAGTCTAATGTCGGATGTGCTGGAGCGCCTTCCGCGTCCTTGTTCTGCTCCCGGTCCAGATCCGTCTGCTCCCGGTACGTCTAGTGCGGTTGCCTGTCCTTCCGACCCTGGACGTTATTCATTTGACCGTTCTGCCGAGGTCCGCCTGGTACCGGATACTGTGCTCATTGGGCTCATGGACTTGATGTCGCCAGAGCAGCTCCGCACGCTTCCAGAGCATGTGTTGTCCCAGGTGCCGACGTACATGGTGGAAGAGTACATCCGCAGAGCCGAGGCGGCGCCGAGACGACGACGCGATCCATCTCAATGATATTTGTACTGTTTTTGGATATTTGTACTGTTTTTGGATTTTGAATTCTGGATATTTTGGAAGCGTACATGAATGTTTGGATATTATGAATTTGTGTATTTGTGTTTGGATATTTGTACATAGATGTTTGGATATTTCTGTTTGATATTGGATATTATGAATTTGGATATTTGGATATTTGTTGATCGTACATGGATGTTTGGATATTGGATATTATGAATATGTGTAATATTTACGAAAAGGAAATAGAATGTTTCTGTAATTTTTTTTAATTAATGTTGCATTTAGCGACGGACTAGCGACTAACTAGCGACGGATATATCTTTTAGCGACCGATGAGCGACTAACTAGCGACGGCAAATCCGTCGCTAACTGGGTTATATAAATATTTGCAGTTACCGACGGACGAGCGACGGAATATCCGTCGCTAACTGGGTGATATAAATATTTTGCAGTTAGCGACCACCTTGCGACTACCTAGCGACGGCGAATCCGTCGCTAACTGGTTGAAATAAATTTGCAGGTAGCGACGAGCTAGCGACGAACTAGAACTTCCGTCGCTAACTGGAATATTAGCGACGGAATATCGACTACCTAGCGACGGCAAATCCGTCGATATGGTTCTGGAAATATGGTAGGTTTCCAGAGACTTAGCGACGGATAGTGACCCACTATCCGTCGCTAATCTGTCGAGGATGACGACGGACTAGCGACGGCTTAGCGACCCATTATCCGTCGACATGGTTCTGGAAATATGGAAGCTTTCCAGAACCAGGCCGACGCCCTACCCGTCGCTAATCCGTCGCTATAACGTCGAGGTTAACGACGGAATGGCGACGGAATAGCGACTGATTTTGCGTATCAGGAACCTCTCTGATACGCTTTTACCGACCTATTTACGACGGCTTAGCGACGGATATTTTAGTATTATATGGCATGTAAACCGACGGGAACAAGTCGCTAATCCGTCGCTAAACCATTGAAAGGCAACCGTCGGTAATCAGTCGCTAGTCCGTCGGTTAATCATTTGTCCGACGGCTTAGCGACGGACAAATTTTAGCGACGACGTATTTCCCGACGGCCATTTTCATCAAATATCCGTCGCTATTCCGTCGGTAATTTATGTTACCGACGGATGAGCGACGGATGTGGCCGTCGCTAAAGTTGGTTATTTTGGTAGTGAATAGCCTCGCATGTTCCTACTTTTTCTCAACTGGCTGACATCTTCACCAAACCTCTTGGAAAGCATGTGTTTGATTCTTTACTTTTCAAGTTGGACATTTGTGACTTGCATGCTCCAACTTGAGGGGGGGTGTTAGATTATAATATATTTGTAACTAATGTAAATATGGCCCATAAGCCCAATCGTGTAGCACTATATATATTGTAAATAGCCCCCATTAATGAGAACAAGACATCATTATTTCCTACACTTTTGTTCCATTTAATAATGCTAATTTGTCAAAACTTTTATGATAAGTCGTTTAATTTAAATTATATTTTTCTCAAGGACAATGTCTGGACAATGATTGTTTGATCCTTAAATACGACATTTTATTCATTTATTCATTTACTACTATTCATTTGCAGTCTCACAAATTAGTATTATTAAGTGGAACGAAAGCTAAAAAACCACAAAATGTTATACTTGCAAAGATTGCATATGATTATATGATATAGGTGTAGTTTTGTTTCATATTTCATAAGAACAAAATAGTAATTGAAATTGTTTTCAAACAAAAAAAAAATAGTAATTGAAACTATTTCTTTTTGGATGAAAGTTACATGACAAGCTTAATAATTTTTGGACCTAGACGGTAGATCGAATTTTTTTTCTTGTGTATTATTTTCTGACTACCAGCAACAATGTCAAACAACAACTTACAACAAGGTCAAAAAATTTAAAAGAGTTCATGATATTTACCCCTTCGATATCCAAGAAAAAAAATGTATCGTTCATTTTGAGGTGCATTTTGTAATTATTTATTGGGACTCATTTTTTGTTAAGGTTGAATATTTACTAGCCTACCGAAAAACAAGCTAATTTATTTATAATAGTGTCACGACTTGTGATAATCTTTTTTAATTGTTTGAAGATGGATACTTTTAGGAAATTACTAAAGGCAACACAGAAAGTGATAGGGGCTATGATATTTTTTAAAAAATATGATCATTTTTTTAATACCCAAATTACCCTTAAAAAAATGTTAGTGGACAACACACAATTTCAAACACCCAAACTCATATTTTCTCTCCGGCTCACACACCATCCTCTTTCTCTTCCAATATTTTTCTCTTTCAAATCCAATTATTTGTGGTTTCGGACCACATCACAGGAGGTTTGTAAGTTTTAAAAATCTTGATAGTCGGATTGGTTGGAGATAATAAATAACTGACAGAATTCTGACAGTTCTGACGGTTGTTAGGACCAATAATGATATTCGAAAGAGGAAGAGGTTGCAAGTAGGGGTGAGCATTCGGTTAATTCGGTTTAAACCGAACCGAATAACCCAAAATCGAATTGGACCGAAACCGAATAAGCAAAACCGAAATTGAACCGAATTGGCCCAAAACCGAATCAAACCAAACCAAATTAAATCGGTTCAGTTTTCGGTTTATTTAGTTTATTCATTTTATTATTAGGGATAATTTAGCAAATGCCCCCATTCTAAATGTTGAAATTAGCATATACCCCCACTATTTTATTTATCTAACAAATACCCCCATTTTTGATATAAAATAATAAAAATTTAAGATATACCCCCACTCTTTTACATAGGAGTGGGGGTATTTGCTAAATAAAATAAATAGTGGGGGTATATGCTAGTTTTAACATTTGGAATGGGGGTATTTGTTAAATTATCCCTTATTATTATTATTATTATTTTTGCATTTTTTTGTTTATATATATATATATATATATATATATATATATATATATATATATATATATATATATATATATATAAATTAAAATTTCTTATTTGGTTTTCGGTTTTGAAATCCAAAACCGAAACCGAACCGAATTTTTTTTAAACCGAACGTCTTATTCGGTTCGATTTTCGGTCCAAAACCGAATAATGCTCACCTCTAGTTGCAAGAAGAAAAGAAAGTTATGTCAGAGGAAGATGATTTTGGGTGTGTGAACTGTTCTAAACAAATTGTGTATTATCTCGTATCATTTTTACAACATAAGAACGATGGCCAATATCATGCGATAGCATCTTGGACTTTTGGTGATGAAAATTTGCTACTTTTATGGTGGACTTTGAGCCTAGACGTGCTCATTGGATGGATATACTATCAAGGGTCGAATCTTTCTAAAATTATTTAGTTTTTCCCTTTGTTTACAACAAAAACATCTTCTTCACATGCGGCTAGGGTGTTACCATAATTAGGAAGAAGATGATGGTTTTTGTTTCTCTTCCTCTTGATGAATTTTCATTTCTAACTAAATTCATATAGAACTTTCGTGAATTTGGATGCTAACGGGTTTTGATTACCATACACTGTAATGGTAGGTTTGGTCCTCATGTCCAAATATCAGCCCAGCCCCTAGGTGAAATTCAAGGTGTATATCGGGCCGGACTGGGCTGGCTCGAGCCCAATATTGATCAGATTTGATCGAATTTGGGTCGGACCCGGTCACCCATGCTAGGAATACAGGCCGTGACGGGCTTTTAAATTAGACCTTCAAATCTAGTCTGGATCCAAACTCTGGTAGCATCGGACCCGTCGAGTCTGGACTAAATTCGGTATGGGCCCGAGTCAACCCACACGTCGTTCAATTTAAAAATAATAATATATATAAATATTAAAGTTTAGTATGTATACTATATTTATATGTATTTATAATATAAAATAAAGTGGATTTAGTGTTTAGTTGGAAAAGTGGTAGGATATTAGGAGATTCTGGGTTCAATATTCCTACCTTACAATTTTTTTAACGTATATTTAAGTTTACACATGGATTGGATTTTTTCGGGCCTATAACGGGACACGTCGGCCTAAGGAGCTAAACCCAAACCGAACCTAGTAGGGAGTACGGGCTAGTCTGTGTAGTGTCCTGCTCCTCGCGATTCACTTTGTAATACCCACGGCTTGTTGACTCAGTCTTGACTGGGTATTGGAAAAACTTTTGACGGTATCGATTGATCACGAACAAAGTGCAATGAACTTTTCCGACTGGTGGATCAACTTCTATTTAAATGAGTCCGAGAGTTTTCGTTGGATGTTTTTCGTTGCTTGATTTTGATAAATGCATTTTCGTGTTGGTTCTCGATGATTAGTTTTTATTGTTCGCTTTCATCGCATTTCACAGTCATTCTGAATATTGAGAGAAAGAGATCAAAGTATGTTAATCAAATATTGGTGCCAATGTAGGACGCGTAGGTGAGACGGTAACGGTGTGTGAAGTCCTCATTCTCGCAAATAAGATTCAATCTTGGTGAGTTGCTCTGACCGGGCTACTATTTATCTCCAAGCCTTAACTAAAAGAATCTCTAGTCCACTCTCTGTTGTGTCCCTCTGATTAATGTGAAATCCAGAATTTTAGGATTAATGAATTGTTGATCTGTAGTGTAATTTTAGTTTATTATTATTATTATTATTATTATTATTATTATTATTATTATTATTATTATTAGTCGGATTAGAAAAATATTATTTTTAAAATTATCGTTGATTTTTGATTGTGGCCCTGTCCCCGAATCCGAGTCCGGACTCCGACCCCGAGTTCAAACACCTGATCTCGTTTCCGAACCCATTCTTATTTCCCTCTTTTAAAATCCTGATTATTTATTATATATTAGTTATATAAAAAAATATAAAACCAAAATCCACGTTTGGCCTGGTCACCCACGACCAGGCCACCCCTGCCTATTTTCCTGCTCCCCCTTTCCCCTCTACTCCACACGTTTATTTCTCCACTCTCCTTATAATAACACAAACCCCCTTCACCACCTCAACTACTCACCAGCACCTATCACTAAACTCCTCTCCCTCTCACCTTTTCCCTCCAGAGCTAACCCGACCCCCATTTTCGTTTCCTCCCAGCTCGCGACCCCGCTCCCTCCGGCGCCCAGCCGCGACCCCCCGGCTTCCTCCAGCCGCCTCCGCCGGCCGTCCGTCCCGGCCAGCACACCCGCGCGCGCCTCCCGGCCGCCCCGTGCCGGCCGACCCCGTCCGCGCCTCCACCCAGCGCTCCCGCGTGCGCCCTCGCGCCGAGCCCCGTCCCGGCGCTGTTTCCCGGCCGCAAACCCCCTTCTCCGCGGCTTTCGATCTCTGCCCGACGACCTCCCGTGCCTGTGCCCGCTGTGCTATAGTCTCGCCGGCCGCTTTCCGCGCCGGCCAGAGCCCCGCATGCGCCCCGCTGTCCCAACAGCGCTGTCCAGCGCTGTTCCGGTGGTTTTTCCGCTGCTGTCCGCAAGTTGGATTTTTTCGAGTCCATGGGAACGTGATTTTCTATCTCTATTATTGCATCTGAGAGCTCTAGCCGAGCAACCCAAGGTATATCTCGTGTCCCCGTGTCCCCACCTTAGTGTCGATGATGATTTTGGTCCCCGATCCCGTTACGGGATTCGGTTTAGACGATTTCGATTTCGGAAATTTCCGAAGTTCATTTCGGTAGTAATTTTGTGCTTTGATTGGTTTTGGTTTTAAGCATTGTGACTTCTCGGAAATTTCGAGTTAGTTCGGCAATGCTCTGTGACTTTCGGATTTAGTTCTGTGGTTTCGGGATCTTCTGTTAGGTTCGGAATTTCCGAACTATTATGTTGGTTGTGTGATATTTTTGGGTTTTCCGAATTTCTTTTGGAAATGTTCTGTGTTTGGTTATATATATTTATTTTGTGGTGGAAATGAATTCATGGGTTATTTCCCTGGTTTGGGATATTATTTGTGTGGTTGACACAATTTTCCAGTATTGGGTTATCCCAGATATAGAGAAAATGTTGCCCAATTTTTGTAAAATTATATATATATAAAAATGATTTTCAAAACTGGTTTCCCAAAAAGATTTATTAAATGGAGTTGGGCGACGACCGTACCGGTCAATGGGCCCTAGCGAAATGCAAACGAAACCAGTCATTCTGGATGTTGAGGCATTAGCTAATAATGATAATTGGACCAATCTGAGACTTTCTCTATTTTTCATAAAAACTTCAAGTTATTATTTTTAGAACTTGCTACTGGCCGAATAGCACTTTGTGCAGGACTTTGACTCCTGATGGGATCGTGCATAGCAATCAAGTTCGTCTATACTTCTAAATTCATTTATGTAAATAATTGTAAGGGCATAAGCCCAGTTTTCTATTTTCCTTTGCTGCGACCCTGTATTGCGTAGAATAGATTTTAGGCTAAATTTCAACTTGATACCCTCAACTATCCATGTTTTGCAACTTGATACCCTAAACTTTCAAAATAGCCAACTTGATACCCTGAAAAATATATTTCCCAAAATGCCCTCCCCTCCTCTCTCTATTTCCCAAACCCCCCTCCCTCTCCGGCCGCCGCTGCTGCCCGCCGCCCTGCTGCCGCTACTGCTGCGCGCCCGCCGCTGCTGCTCCGGCCGCCGCTGCTGCTGCGCGCCGCCCTGCCGCCCCGCTGCTGCTGCTGCTGCACGCGCCGCCACTGCTGCTCCGACCGCCGCTGCTGCTGCGCGTCGCCCCGCCGGGGGAGAGAGGGGGGGACGCCGGAGGGGGAAGGGGGGAACGCCGGAGAGGGAGGGGGGGACGCCGGAGGGGGAGGGGGGGAACGCCGTAGAGGGAGGGGGGGACGCCGGAGAGGGAGGGAGGGAGGGCAAGGGTATTTTTGGAATTTTTTGGATTTTAGGGTATGAAGTTGAAAATATTCAATAGTTGATGGTATTAAGTTAACTATTTTTAAAGTTTAGGGTATCAAGTTATAAAACATGGATAGTTGAGGGTATCAAGTTGAAATTTAGCCAATTTATTTATTTCCTGGTTTGTTGGTTTGACGTAAACACGTAAAATAATAAATAACTAATTATTTTATAGAAAATTAATATCATTTTCTCATATTAAATAATTAGAAAAATTATAAGTTTGTTATTTAAACAAATTCACGTTCTTCTCATTTAAAGAAAAATATTAGTTTTATATATAATATTACAAAATACAAAGTTTTGCCAAATTAACCGGTAATTGATATTTTTTCCAATTAATCAATAACCGGCTTATTTTAATTAAATAACAACGAACGTAGAATTGCGACGTTAGACGATTTCCGGTAGAATAATTAATAAACTTAAAATCTGACTAGGGTCTACTTCTAGAGATTGTAACTAGCACACCTAGAATGGTTTCATATTGGTTCTAAGCCAAGGTTCTCAACTGTAGGATCTCGGAGACGAACCTGACATCCTCCTCGGAACCGACATTACCGATCCAGTCATAAACAAAGGCAAGTTACGGTTATGTTTTCTTGTATTTTATTTAGTAATTGTCTAGCTGTATGTTTAAACCATATTGCTACACGGGACCCTCCCCTAGGGTTCAGATATTGATTGATATTGATTGTGGGCATTGGGAGAATAGTGTAACGTTTATGGCCAACACCCCCTATATTGCAGGATTGTGCGAGCTTACCCCTCTTACACACGGGGATAAGCCGTATCGCGTCGCTAGGACGCTATTGTATAACCCAAGCCGGTCATAGACGATTACACATTCAAATCACATTATTTTTAATCGTAGAACTACTGGAAAATATTGTTTCAACTGTTTAGCCTGCACTTTTCCATTATTATTTGAAATATGAGATACATATTCGTACTTGCTCCCTCCTGACTGGAGACAATATTTTTAGGTGATATTGAGGATGCTGAGCTATTGTACAATAGCTATTATGACCTGGTTTTGTATCCTGTGGTGTTGCCGGAGTCCCCCTTGGAGGACGCAGGATCTGAGGCCGACGAGCCGATCGCTTAGCTAGACATTTTCAGTTTTTCTAGTTTTGTTGTTTTGGAAGCATTTCACATCAGTTCTTACTTTCCAGTTGTACTTTTCAATTGTTGAATAAAAGTTTTAAAATTTCTGTATATTGAGTTGTGATAAATGTATAGATGTTGTTGTGAATACCTGCATATAGAATAGCTTACTGTCGCCGTCTCATAACTGTGCAGACTGGGCATGATCTGGTTCGACCCAATTATTTGGGATCGGGTCGTGACATGTTTTTAGTGGTGGCCCATGCAGGTCATGAAACAACAACTTAGGAAAGCATACCTAGAAATAATTAGAACACTAGAACATTGATTTGTCACAACATAGGTCCGAATTATATATATAAATATTTTTGTTTGATTATTGACTGGTAGGATACCTTGCTTATGTTTGCATCCTAAACCTTCCAGAGTATGGCCAAAGGAAAGACCACCCGTTCCGGCCCTGCTGAAGATGAGGTGTCATCTACCAATAACACCCCACTTTCTCAAGCACGCCAGGACCCACCTCCCTTACAGCTGACTGACCTTCCCCATGCTGCACCAGCACCCCGCCCCGTTTACGCTACTACAGCGCAAACGGCAGAACCTGCACTTCCCCGGACCGAGCCGCAGTCCCCTGCGGTAGTACCCGCACCAGCTGCCCCACCAGTACCGATAGACCCCACCGAGCTCGTGTTCCTGCTACGAGGAGTACTGGATGCCCAGAGAGCTCAAGCAGAAGCTCATCGTGAACAGACCGCAGCCCAAGCTGAAGTCCATCGCGAGCAGACCGCGATCATGAGAGAAGGCATGGAGAATGCCCACAACGTGGCTATGGCTGCCCTCGAGAGAGGAGAAACAGCTCAATCGGAACTAAGGCCTGCTAAGGTAAACATAAATCTAAGGGTTAATTTATGTATCATTAAGGCCATTCATTTGATAAGAGGCGTATTATTATGTGAAGGTCGGAGATATAGAGAGTTTCAAGAAACAGGGCCCTCGACCTTTCAAAGAAACCGAGGGTATCATCTACGCTGACGAATGGCTCGACAGCATGGAGCGTCTCTTGAGCGTCGCTCGACTCCCAGAGGACCTCAAGACCGAAGCAGTAGGACTCCAGCTGCAAGATGTGGCAAGCACCTGGTACCGAAATGAACCCCGACTCCAGGACAAGCAGCTTGACTGGAACACCTTCAAGAGGCTGTTCCACAGGAAGTTCTTCCCAACATCAGAGTTGCGGGAGATGAAAAAGACAGTTCCAGGATCTGAAGCAAGGGAACATGACGGTTGGAGAGTATGCGGCAGAGTTCGGCAGACTGAGCCGCTTTGCCAAGAACTTGGTTGCTGACCCCAAGGATCGTGCTGAAAGATTCAGGTATGGACTAAGGGAAGAAATTTGCACCCCTGTGATCGCAGGTGGCGCCAAGACATACGAGAAGATTCTGATACGAGCTCAGGACGTGGAGAAGAGCCAGCCTTCTCGTTCAAAAAGGGAGTATCCTGGAACTAGCAACTTCCAGGGTAACCAGAAGAGGCCCAACAACAACAACAGGCCTTCGCACCACCACCACCAGCACCATCAGGCAAGAACCAATGACAGAACGCCTCAGAAGCAGATCTCTGTCTGCGACTACTGCAAGAGGCCAGGACACCAGGCGAACATCTGCAGGAAGAAACTGGGACACTGCCTAGTTTGTGGGTCTGCCACCCACCAAGTGAGGGACTGCCCTACAGCATTCAACCGGACCGGAGCAACTCAGCAAAGAGCTCCTCTACCTACTCAGCAACAACGGTTCGGACAACATCAGCAGAAGACCGGGCGAGCTTTTGCCCTAGCAGCAGACGAGCAAGAACCAGAGCAGGAACCCACCGCTGATGTCATCACAGGTTCCATTTATGTGTTTTCATATCCTGCTCTAGCGTTATTTGATTCGGGTGCATCACACAGTTTCATATCATCAAAGTTTATTTCTGCACACCACCTAGATACGGGACTTAGCAAGATGATTAGTAGAGTTATGACCGGTGGTGGACCCATACCCATCATCGAGACTTGTAACTGTCCCATAACTATCTCAGGCCACAAATTTTTAACACCCTTACTTGTGATGCCCTTGCCCAACTATGATGTAGTCCTAGGGATGGACTGGTTAAGTGAGCAGCATGCACTGATAGATTGTCACAGAGGATGTGTAATCTTCAGCCCACCAGGAGAACCGGAGTTTGAAATCTCTCGAGCTCCGGAAGACATGAAGAGTGTTACCTACTCCTCTATCACCGAAGAACCCGGGCCTCCTCACCCTATCATAGCGGAATTCATGGACATTTTTTCAGATAGTCTTCCAGGATTGCCGACTGTCACGACCCGCACCCGCTTTTCGGACGCGAGAGCGTGAGCAAGCCAGCTACGCATCAAGCGGACTCCAGCTCGACTCGAATACGTAAACGCTGTCACGGCTCTGGCAATGGGCCTAATCAAGTAAAGGCAAAACTATATCTCAATCCACAATAAGAATAATAAACAAGAATAAACAAGTATGGGTCGTGGTCTGCAGCCCACTAGCATGCATGTCCGATTAGACTCCAAGAAATAACATGAGCCTATAAACTGAATCAATAACTATGATATATCATAATGATGAAAGGAAAATACGAGCTGGATGAACTGGATAATAAACATGGTATCAATACCTGAATTCCTGTAAGCAATATCATCACATCCGGACCCCACAAGTGTCATAATCATCCGCCAACCAGAGCTGCTAACTAACTCCACGCAATAACTAACCTGAAGAGATTATCAGGTCCTCAGGGGACATAGCAAGATACATAAAAATATGTCTATCTAGCAGTTTATCATGCAATAAAGAAAATACAGGAAATAAATGAGAAAAGACCAATCAGCACGAAAACACGACTACACACGACTGGAAGAACAACTACGCCTAAACGAACTGCTGAAGGAGAACAAGAGAACATGATATCACGATGTCAATGGATAACCAATCGAATACTCAAACCCTCGCCCCTAGTGTAGACTCGCAGGTTTGAACAACTACTAGCCCTCGCCCCTAGTGTGGACTCGCAGGCTAGCATCACCCTCGTCCCTAGTGTGGACTCGCAGGTGTGAACCATATACTACTAACCCTCGTCCCTGGTGTGGACTCACAGGCTAGCATCACCCTCGTCCCTAATGTGGACTCGCAGGTGTGGACAGATAACTACTAACCCTCGCCCCTAATGTGGACTCGCAGATTAGCTTAACTACTAACCCTCGCCCCTGATGTGGACTCGCAGGTTAGCTTCAAGATTTCAAAACAAGAAGGTAAAGCAGTTCCGTTACGACTTATTCATCCTATGACACGATACGACTCAGTCCAAGTACAAGTGATGACACGACACGACCCAATCACGATACACGAGAAAACCAATATAATATGAACTACAAAACTATTTATAAACAAGGCTATATATATACTAGCAAGCATGATATACAAATCACATATAAATAATTAACTAGTAAAACTGTATAATAATATAAATATGCATTTAAATAAACTGTAGAGGGAGGCAAGGTATCTTTCCTGGAGGTTGCACGCAGATCCAACAAAAATACAGTCAACTGCCAAGCCATAAAGTCCAAGTCCTCACAACTGTCTCCGAAAGTTAAAACAGACATTGTCAACATTCTCAGAATAGTTAAATTAGCTAGGATTGCCTGTCCTTAAGTCCAATTCTGGACACAGGGGCAAAACAGTAATTTTGGGCAAAAATAATGTCCGCCGTTGGACCCGCTTTGCACCGAAAAGTGTGCCAGAGTCAATGGTCTCTAAAGTCGTCAAACTATATGTCAACAGGTCCGGTTTTCCGATATGAACCCAACCGTATATCCAAAGTTGGATTCTGGTGGGCTGTCACGCCCCAGAACCAGAATACTGGAGAGCGGAGGAATGACTCAGCCAGCTACGTATTACGGGTAGATGAATACCGTATAATACGATCAATGCTGTCTAATAAGACGAGGGGGTGCATATTACATAAAAGTCTCAATATGGTCACTCCACATCTATTGTCTCAATCATTCAAACAAGAAACAGAAATAGAGAACATGTGAGATAAAGCAGTAAGGCGTCCCAAATGCTCAGTCAAAATGTTCTTGATATCTGGCTTTACAAAACACAGCCAGATGATGTAGTAAGTATACACAATTGTTATCAGCTGCAGCCTGACTTAGTTACAATTATGCAAAAGTAGGTACAAGATAATCCGACTAACATGTCGGTGCCAAACGGCAAAGTATAAAGTATTTAACAAAACGAGCGGGGAAGTAAGGAACCCACTCGAGTCCTCCTGCGATCATCCCTCTAGTATTGACCATCTTGGAGGTAGAAGTAAGCTGGATCCTCGGGGACCGGCTCTAAATCTGGCTATGCTAAACCAGAGAGGTTAGACCTCTAATAGCAAGTACCGCAAGGAAGCACGATATGAGGAATAAGCCAGTAATAGGAAACATATAAAATAGATCTCTGCTGGCTACTGGAATTCACATCACATTACGACACTTCGAACCAACCTCCCAACCAAACAAGGACAGAAGTTGACCCGTCATGTCCTGATATTCCGATCGTCTTAGTTAGTCATCAGAGTAGAGACAGTACACAAACAAATCAATTTAAACGGCCATGCAACTACTACGGCTTGCTACTGTGAGTTTCAAGTTATCCTGGAATTATGCAATAGAGGATTCCTCAGTTCTTACTATGTGCAAGCAAGGCTAGTTTACCCAGTAAATCAATGGCGCCAATCATGAATTAGACGAGTCCCAGCGGAACGCCCGTCATCAATATACAATATACAATAAATAATATAACCAGATTCCGCTCCCTGTCACGCCCTAGAACCAGAATACTGGAGAACGGGGGCAGACATAGCCAGCTACGTATAATGAAATGGGATCCACTCCACTATACGGTCACGGCTGTCTAGATATATGAGGGTTTATCTACAAGCCATCAGTCTCTTAGGGTCAATAACAAGCCTAGTGTCTCAATCACAAGCAAGTAAATAAAGTTACAAGATGTAAGATCACCAAATATACAATAGTAAGGCGTCCCAAACATTACATATCCAGCTGATCATGAAGCTAGTCGTTACAAAATGTGAGGACTAGCAAGAGTTTAGTCATACATGATCAACCCTAGGTTGCCAATCATGTTACAGCCCGTAGGCAGACAGTAAGTAAAAATGTACACGAGCTAACACTGGCTCGGCGGCTAAACGCCTCAAATGAATAAATTTACATATAAGTGGGTGAGCAAAAATAAATCCACTCGTTGCCCTGGTTACGCCTGGTGTTCACCATCGGGCTGGAAAACCGGTAGATCCTCTGGAGCTGCTCTGGTATCTGGCCATACAAAACCAGCTGGGTCAGACCCCAGAAAGAGCAAGTGCCACAAAGGA
This sequence comes from Iris pallida, assembly GCA_029216955.1. Classification (NCBI taxonomy): domain Eukaryota; kingdom Viridiplantae; phylum Streptophyta; class Magnoliopsida; order Asparagales; family Iridaceae; genus Iris; species Iris pallida. The sequence continues at coordinate 708,049 of JANAVB010019200.1, forward strand.
GGCTTCACTTAGGAACTAAAACCAGCAATAAGCACAAGAGTAAAAATATATAAAAGACAGTAATTAAAGAAAAGCAGGACATGTGATATACGATGAGATAACCATGGGACTATTCAGATAAACAGGTTACAACCCGTAAACCAAACAAGAACCGGGGTTGTAACCCTTCGTCTGAATCGAACTTGGTTTCTTCCACCATTTATCAGCAAGATAAAATAAGAAAACATGTCTTGTGATAATCTTGTACAGAATCAAGACAAGAATAGACTAGTAAACTTTATCCAATATTTCACGGCCAAGCAATAAGTACGGCTTGATACTTTAACTAACTAGGGTTACCACAGGCCTAGTTACTAACAAGATGCAGCGAGATTATTCCACAGCCACAAGCCCTGCAGACCATCCAGGCTATCCAGACGCAATCTCTTCATGACTACTGGATTTATTCTAGTTGTTAGACTTAGTTGATTTCAGTGGGTACCCCTGACCGTGGTACTCAGGGATCCCCGTCCTAGACATGATGCAAGACAAGACAGGTTTATTTGTACAAGCACAATCGTCCACGGTGTCCAACTTATTCAATCTTGTCAAGTCGTGTTAGCCGTCGCAACAGCATTTCGAGAAGTATCATGTCAGGTTTATCATGTCAAGAGTGCGCCACATCGGGCCACTATCAAGAATTATCATGTCAAGTTATCATGTCAAATTTGTCAGGTCAAGTTATCATGTCAGGAGTGCACCACGGCGGGTCACCATCAAGTCATGTCATAATCAAGGAGAGAAGAAACTTGAGCAATTAAAATAATAATATAATATAATATATATATTCTTGAAGCCAAGGAGAAACTCTACAACTTTTATGTTGGGAGTGGGAAGAAATTCGGACCACAATTCACGCAAATAAGACATTTAAACAATCAAAGTGGGACCCATGCGGTCCAAAAGTGGGAGAACAAACATGCGGTCAAAGAGAGTGGGAGGCCACCCATGCGGCCAGGAAACAATAAATAGGCCATAAAATCAATAAGACAAAAGACAGTGGGACCCTCATTAAATGCAAACTCCCACTTCAGCAAGCAAGTCAACTAAAAGAAGCTATGTGGGACCCCCACAATTAATGCAATAAGAAGAGGTTTACGTGAACCATTTAAATATTGGTTCATGTGGCCAAGCAATAATTCATATAATGAGCCATGTCAGTACATATGGCCATACGACCAAAGAATTGGTGGGAGGCCATGCGGCTCCAAAATTAATGCAAGCTAGCAACTTTATGCTTCATGCGGCCAGCAACTGTGGTTGCATGCGGCCAGGATTTTACATAGGCCATGCGGCCAAAGAGTTAAGGCCAGAGCAAACTTTCATGCGGCCCCAATGCAAAATATTAAAGCCATGTAAAAAAAAAAATTATTAAAGCCATGCGGCCCTGTCAAGGCTACTGGCCATGCAGCCAGGATTACTTTGTAAAGAAAATCAAGCAATAAAATAATGGCCAAGCCACTATTTAAAATAGCATGCGGCCCAACAAGTATTGCTTACATGCAAGTCAAGCTACTTCTATATGCGGCCTAGGAATTTCTACATGCGGCAAGGTGAATTTCTACATGCGGCTCACTATCCTGTGAGCAAGCAAAGCCATGAATATTATAATTGATTAGATGCTTAAATGCATTAATGCATTAAAGCGCATGCTGGTGCTAGCTTGCCAATGCAAGCTTTGAAACATTAAACTAATACTTAATGTGTATAAAGGCTTAAAGTCCATACAACTTGCTGATGCAAGCTTAAAGCTTTAAAGGCTTTAATGCTTCCATCCTAACCAATCATGCGGCCAACAACTGTGTTGCCTAAATATAAATGCATTAATAAATAGGTATGCCTATGCGGCTGGATGTTGATTGTTGCATTAAATAATGCATATGAGCTAAGTGCTAGCTATTGCATTTATAGGCCATGCGGCTGAGTGCAAAAATGTCCATGCGGCTCAGTAAAATTCATAGGTCAAATTTGGACTAAACAATATTTTCTGCAACATGGGATCATCAACTTAGCAAAATATGCAAGTTTGATGGATCAAAAGTCCTGGAAACTAGAAATACCACAAAACTAGATCTACAAAAATTTAACCATGGAAATGAAAAATGCCAAGTACTAAAGTGGGTTAGAAACACATGAGGAAGACAATGGAACAATAAAAATGGACTTCCTCCATGAAGCAAGATACACTTGCCTAAGCTCTCCCACTTCCTGGTAGGTGGAGAAGTAAAGATGGAGAAGAAGAAATGAGTAATGAGTAATAATGGAAGAGAGAGAGTGGGATAGATATTTATGGTGGGAGTGGTGGTAGGTGGGAGTGGTTCTCCACAATAAAACCAAACCAACCCACTAAACCGAACCAACCCAAGCCAATGCAATCCCATGATGAACCATGCTAATGCAACATGCAAAAAAATAAAAATCTAAAGCCAACTAATTATGACAAACCAAAAATACGAGCCCGAAATACGTACACGTATTCCCAATACGTAATACGAACTACGGGCATTACACTCCCTGCCCGTGTGGCAGATTTGCAGTATCTATGGGGACCAGCCGACCTGTCGGGCACTTAATAGTCCCAAGAGGGCTGCCATATAAGAACTCGGGAATCCATTCTCTCCATGCAATCATTATTTTATTTAACTTAATAGTCTCTATGTTGAGTGAAATCCTATGCCGTGGATCATGGTCATTCAGAATGAGTACTTGTGTACGGGGTACGATATGCACAACTCTACAACGATACCCGTGCGGTTAGGTTGTAGGTCTTTACATAGCGTAATGCAACAGTCAAAACTAACCACGAAATAATCATGCCTTGACCATAGAGTACACATACTGCTTTTGTGGAAAATAAATAAATTAATTAATTAATTAATAAATAAATAAACCGAAGCCTGCATGTGCCTGTATGTCAATATTCGGGATCAGCCAGTCGATCTCAATAGTTCATAATATGAACGTGTCTCATTCATTCAATTTAATAAGACGACTAGCCAGTCTCTTAGTTCCAACTAGGAACGCATGATCAATTATTAAATTGGGATAACAATCCTGTTTATTAATGTCAAGACAACAATTAATGTTAATAAATGCAAAGTCAATCAATCAATGGTAACATATGTCAATCAATGTCAATTAATACCAAAATAGCAATTTATGTTTAATTGATGCCAACTCGGGATAGAATCAGTCAAAAGGGCATTATGGGCAGCCATAGGCAGATGCCTACTTATGCGGCTAGGTAAGTCAGGCTCCATCTATGCGGTCTGGAAATAACAATTCATATGGGGCCTCAAAGAATAGACCTATGCGGTTGGATGCAAATAAGCTTTATGCGGCTAAATTATAATGGGAGTTCATGCGGCTGTGGATGACTGGCCTCATGCGGCTCGGGTTTTGAATTCATGCGGCCGCAAGCAACGCGCGCCCATGCGGCTGAGAAATATCTCATGCGGCTACGGATGACCTGCGCCCCTGCGGCCAAAGGAAATTCCATGCAGATGAAATAGGTACAAGCCTATATGCGGCTGAGAGGTCATGCAGCGCCATGCGGCTGAGGGACTGCATGCATATGCGGCTAGCTAAAAACTCATGCGGCAGATAAGCTCATGCGGCTAACTAAGCCCATGCGGCTATCTAAGCTCCTGCGGCTATCTAAGCTCATGCGGCTATCTAAGACTTGCCGCATGAAAACTCATGCGGTCAAGCACTGTCATGCGACCAGGATCTGTTCTTCTTCTCCGAATTTTCTAAGGATAGAACCATGGAAACCATTGCTTCCAAGCTCTCTAAATCCTCCATTCCAAGCCCAAATCAGATCTTCCATAGGTCAAAATAGGGTAGAACGAAATTCTCTACGACATGGAACCATCAAAACTTAAAGATAACAAAGTTTACTAGATCAAAACCTAAGAAATCCGAAAATGTATTAAACTTAGATCTACAAGAAATGAACCATGAAAATTGAAAATGCTAAGTACTAAAGAGGCTCAAAATCAAGTAAGAAAGATGATGGAACAATAATAATGGTGATCCATCAAGAAGCAAGTTTGGCACTTGCCTTGGCGGCTGAGTAGGTGGAGAAGAGTTATGGAGGAAGAAGAAGTGTAAGAAGAGTAATGGTGAAGTAATGAAGAGAGAGAAAAGGTAGACTTTAAATGGAAGGGATGGTGGTAGGTGGGGGTTTATTTCGGTTCATGATGAACCAACTTAACTAAACCAGTCCAAGCCGAACCCAAAGCATAGCTAAAGCAGAGTATAAAAGCAGGAAATAAAATACAGAAATAAAATTGCAGGAAATTAATTATCATAAAATTAAAGGGGTTTAATTACAGAACAATACATGATAAATATTAAATAAATATATTAAAGCAGTACATGTATTAAAAATACATATTCTGGGAACGGGAAGTGACATGGGCCGTGCACAAAATCGCCCGTTGAACCGGATCGTGGGGCCCACAAAACGACGATCCGATCAACTGTCTCAGAATCAGACCAAACTTGGTATACAGGACCAAAAAAATGATACGGTCATGTTGGCGCAAGTTTCGTCTCGATCTGATGAACGTGCACAAAGTAATTAGAAAATTTGCACAGAGGCCGATACGATAAATTTCGACGGATACGCATCAAATTCGTCGCGCACACGCGACCAATTTGATTTCCGTCAAAGCTCACACGTCCACGAAGCCATTATGCACCTTTCGATGCTTTCGGTTCGTGACCACGTCGTCCGGATTGGCGGGTCGCACGTCGTATCGGAGAGTTTTCTAGAATTTCTAGTTTTGAAAATACAGTTTTTCGTGAATCTTTAATAATGAATAACTTTATGCATGAAATTCAAGAAATCGATCTAACAGGTGCGTTTCAGTCTCGTATATAATGTCTTTGACTGTTTTCATTCAGATTTTCGAAAACCCTAATATTTGGTTCAAAAACTGGCTTCTCAAGTAAGGGTTTGGAGTAATTCTATGCTCTGTTTTTGAACAGAAACCATCGACTTTGCGTCGAAATCGCGGGAGGGTCGAGCTGTCGTGTTCGAATCCCCTTGATGGGAATTCAAGAGGGTTATACTGGGTTATGGGACTTTACAAAACTTAAAGTAACCTAGTATCGGAGGAGAAATCTGGATGTGAAGTTAGTACCTGAACAGTGCTTGGCCGAGTTAAAATAGGGCTTTTCCTGTCCTGCTGTCGGACATGGACGGCGTTGGCTGCCTCTAGCGATCTCGTGGCGGCTGCAGGCGGCTGGGAGGGCGCACAAGGATGGAAGGCATCCTTCAGGTAGGTCAGGAGGCGGTCTCGAGTAGGCGTTGTTAGGTTAGGGTTGGTATTCGGGTTTTTGAGTGTTCGAAAATTCTTTAAAGGAGGCGTAGAAATATGCAGCAGACTCGATTTGATGTGGTTTCATAATTCCGTAATTTAAACTAGGATTTGGCCTGTATTTAGGTCAATCTAAGGGAGATTCGATCTTAGATTAAAACGCAAAAGATTTCATTTGATTCGGTTTAGTGTGGTGTGAATTTTCTTAATAGCAAATTAACTTTCATCCCTCACAGAGGTCGGGCTAGGCATGGGTACTATTCACGTAAACAGTACCCGCCCAAATGTGTCTTATTTCTAATATTTAATATATAAACTAATATATATATATATATATATATATATATATATATATATATATATATATATATATATATATATATATATATATATATATATATATATATATATATATATATAATATATATATATATATTATATATAAAATATATATATATATATATATATATATATATATATATATATATATATATATATATTATATATTAAATATTTATATATATATATATATATATATATATATATATATATATATATATATATATATATAATATATATATATATATATATATATACATATAAAAAAAATATATATATATATATATACATATATATATATATATATATACATATATATATATATATATATATATATATATATACCATGAATACAATTTTAAACAATAAACTATTCTAGATATATTTAATTTTGCAATATAGAATTCTTAGTGTATATACACACATTCATATAAATAAAATAATATTGTTATATATATACATATAAAAGCCTATTTTCATACACTATGAATATATTTCTATATATATACACATGTATATATAATCTAGATAAATCCTGCAATCCAACATATTTATTAAGGAAATTATTTACTATAATATTGATAAAATATTTTTGGTATAACGAATATAGTCAACCCCTTGAAAATAAAGTACAAAATATATGCAGGTACAATATACATCTACCTGGACTTCTTGAACACTCTGCATGACTACATGGGCCCGGGTTTGGATCAGGTCCGGTCCGGACTGGTTTGGTACAACTAGGTCTCCTAAAGTCAATAATATTAATGAATAGCTAATTAATTATTTATAGAGGTCAAGTCACAACTTGGCCTGGTTTTCCTAGTTAGGGCACATTTATGGCTGGGTCTTCCTTGGCATGGCTAATACGCTAGTCAAGGCACGCTACTGTACTATCCGTGCCATGATTCCTAGCCGTCTTGTACTCCAAAATCCAACCATGGCTAAAGTCATCTACCATAATAATTAACTAAATAATTATTTATAAAAATAAAAATCACCATTCAAATCAATTAAATAATAAAAAAATATTTCAAAAATTTCCGGGAAGGGGAGCTACACCGCCAGATCGAGGTGTGGAATTCACCATCGATCTAGTTCCCGGCTCTTCCCCTATTTCTCGGGGATGCTACAGAGTCAACCCCAAGGAGGCAAAGGAGATGAAGGACCAGATTGACGAACTGAAGGCACAAGGATTTATCAGAGACGGGGCTTCACCCTTGGGAGCACCAGTTTTGTTCGTGCCCAAGAAGGATGGAACCGTACGGATGTGTATTGATTACCGGGCGCTGAACAACATCACCATCAAGAACAAGTACCCTTTGCCCCGGATCGACGACCTGTTTGATCAACTGAGTGGAGCTAAGTTATTTTCGTAGATAGATCTCAGGTCTGGCTATCATCAAATCAAGGTCAGGAAGGAGGACATTCCAAAGACGGCGTTCAACACCAAATATGGTCAGTATAAATTTTTGGTCATGCCGTTTGGACTGACGAATACCCCTGCAGTATTCATGAACCTTATGAACAAGGTCTTCCATGAATATCTGGATCAGTTTGTTGTTGTCTTCATCGATGACATTCTGATCTACTCGAAGACCGAGGAAGAGCACGAAGAGCACCTGAAGAAAGTTTAGGGAACTTTAAGGAAGGAGAAGCTCTATGGTAAGCTATCTAAATGCAAATTCTTCTTAGACAAAGTGGATTTTTTTGGCCATATTGTCACAGAAGAAGGAATTTCGGTGGATCCAATGAAGATAGCTGCTATTGAGAAGTGGACTGCACCAAGTTCAGTTGCAGAAATCAGAAGTTTCTTGGGTTTAGCTGGCTACTACCGGAAGTTTGTGAAGGATTTCTCTAGGATTGCTGAACCGATGATGAAGCTCACTAGGAAGAATGAAGAATTTGTTTGGTCGGAAGCTTGCCAGTCAGCATTCGAGGAACTGAAGAAGAGGCTTACCACGGCGCCGATACTTGCGCTACGCACAGGTACCGGCGGTTTTTCAATTTATAGTGATGCTTCCGGTAAGGGATTGGGCTGCGTTCTTCAACAACACGGGAAAATAATTGCTTACGCATCTAGGCAATTACGGACTCATGAGAAGAACTATCCCACGCATGATTTGGAGCTTGCAGCGGTGTTATTTGCATTGAAGCTATGGAAGCACTACCTTTATGGGAAGAGAGTAGAAATATTTATAGACCACAAAAGTCTTAAATATGTTTTCACTCAGAAGGAGCTGAACATACGACAGAGACGATGGCTGGAACTGATGAAGGATTTCGACATCAACCTGCAACATTATCCGGGTAAGGCTAATGTTATTGCAGATGCACTTAGTCGATACCCGATGGCAATGTTCTTGACCAAGGAGGGTCATCTGCTGGAGGACATGGAAAAGCTTGGACTGGAGATTATACTGCCCGAAGAGGAAATAAAGAAACTGGGAAGAGAAGCCATTGTTCCAGGAGCTGATTCATCAATGATGCAGTTGAAAGTGCGTTCAAGTCTAATGGACAGAGTCAAGGAGGCACAATCCTAAGACGAGACGCTTTGCAAACTCAGAGATCAAGTGCTGGCAGGAACACTTGAAGGATTCTCAATCGCCAGCGACGGAGCACTGAAGCACGGTATGAGGCTGTGCGTACCAACTGGCAAACTGAGGAACGAGCTGATGCAAGAAGCACACCAGTCGCAGTATTCCATACATCCAGGAGCCAAAAAAATGTATCAGAATATGCGTACTATAGTGTGGTGGTACGGAATGAAGAAGGACGTATCCAGGTATGTAGCTAGATGTTTGATTTGTCAATAAGTGAAAGCTAGCAGACAGAGACCAGCAGGACTGTTGCAGCCGCTAGACATCCCGGAGTGGAAATGGAAGCACATAACGATGGACTTTGTGTCAGGACTGCCTCGATCCCAAGGAGGGAAGGATGCCATTTGGGTTATCGTGGACCGACTGACGAAGTCAGCCCACTTTATTCCTTTCAAGGTGGGTCTATCCACTGAGAAGTTGGCGACACTGTACATGCGGCACATCTACCGGATTCATGGAGTTCCGGTAAGTATTGTGTCTGACAGGGATACCAGGTTCACCTCTCACTTCTAGAAGAGCTTGCATGACAGTTTGGGAACGCAACTGAAGTTCAGCACCGCCTACCATCCCCAGATGGACGGATAATCAGAGAGAACAATCCAGACGCTAGAAGACATGCTAAGATCCTGCGTCTTGGAATTTGGAGGGTCTTGGGAAGACCATTTGCACTTGGTGGAGTTCTCCTACAACAACAGCTACTAAGCTAGCATCGGTATGACACCGTTCGAGGCACTCTATGGACGTCGTTGCCGTACTCCACTTGCTTGGGACGACGTAGGAGAATGCGTATTGCTTGGACATGAGATGGTGACTGATGCAGTAGAGAAGGTAAAGATGATCAGAGACAAGCTCAGGATTGCCCAGGACAGACAGAAGCATTGGGCCGATAGCAGCCGACGGCCGTTGGAGTTCGAAGAAGGTGACAGTGTGTTCGTGAAAATCTCCCCTACCAGAGGAACCATCCGTTTCGACAGAGCAGGAAAGCTAAGCCCCAGGTATATTGGTCCTTTTGAAATACTTAACAGGATTGGAGAAGTGGCTTATCGGGTGGCTCTACCCCCAAGTCTCGAAGGCGTCCACAACGTCTTTCATGTTTCGCAGCTGAGACGCTACATCCCAGACCCGAGCCACATATTGGATCATTCGGAGCTGGAAATTGGACCCAGCCTTACAGTGCCAAAGAAGCCAGTGGCAATATTGGACAGAGGAGAGAAGAGAACCCGAAACTCTGTGACGCCGATAGTCAGAGTTATGTTACGACATAATTCACCAGGCGAGTCTACCTGGGAGCGAGAAGACAAGATACGGGAGCAGTATCCGTATCTTTTAGAGACTTGAGGTAACCCCTAACCTTGCCTTTAATTTCGAGGACGAAATTTTCTAAGGAGGGAAGATTGTGAAATCCAGAATTTTAGGATTAATAAATTGTTGATCTGTAGTGTAATTTTAGTTTATTATTAATAATAACAATAATATTATTATTATTATTATTTATTAGTTAGATTAGGAAAATATTATTTTTAAAATTATCGTTGATTTTTTATTGTGGCCCTGTCCCCGAACCCGAGTCCGGACTCCGACCCCGAGTTCGAACACCTAATCCCGTTTCCGAACCCATTCTTATTTCCCTCTTTTAAAATCCTGATTATTTATTATATATTAGTTATATAAAAAAATATATATATAAAACCAAAATCCACGTTTGGCCTGGTCACCCACGACCAGGCCACCCCTGCCTATTCTCCTGCTCCCCCTTTCCCCTCTACTCCACACGTTTATTTCTCCACTCTCCTTATAATAACACAAACCCCCTTCACCACCTCAACTACTAACCAGCACCTATCACTAAACTCCTCTCCCTCTCACCTTTTCCCTCCAGAGCTAACCCGACCCCCCATTTCCGTTTCCTTCTAGCTCGCGGCTCCGCTCCCTCCGGCGCCCAGCCGCGACCCCCCGGCTTCCTCCAGCCACCTCCGCCGGCCGTCTGTTCCGGCCAGCACACCCGCGCGTGCCTCCCGGCCGCCCCGTACCGGCCGACCCCGTCCGCGCCTCCACCCAGCGCTCTCGCGCGCGCCCTCGCACCGAGCCCCGTCCCGGCGCTGTTTCCCGGCCACAAACCCCCTTCTCCGTGGCTTCCGATCTCTGCCCGACGACCTCCTATGCCTGTGCCCGCCGTGCCCTAGTCTCATCGGCCGCTTTCCCGCGTCGGCCAGAGCCCCATGTACGCCCCGCTGTCCCAACAGCGCTGTCCAGCGCTGTTCCGGTGGTTTTTTCGTTGCTGTCCGCAAGTTAGATTTTTCTGAGTCCGCGGGAACGTGATTTTCTATCTCTATTATTGCATCTGAGAGCTCTAGCCGAGCAACCCAAGGTATATCTCGTGTTCCCGTGTCCCCACCTTAGTGTCGATGATGATTTTGGTCCCCGATCCCGTTACGGGATTCGGTTTAGACGATTTCGATTTTGGAAATTTTCGAAGTTCATTTCGGTAGTAATTTTGTGCTGTGATTGGTTTTGGTTTTAAGCATTGTGACTTCTCAGAAATTTCGAGTTAGTTCGGCAATGCTCTGTGACTTTCGGATTTAGTTCTGTGGTTTCGGGATCTTCTGTTAGGTTCGGAATTTTCGAACTATTATGTTGGTTCTGTGATATTTTCGGGTTTTCCGAATTTCTTTTGGAAATGTTCTGTGTTTGGTTATATATATTTATTTCGTGGTGGAAATGAATTCATGGGTTATTTCCCTGGTTTGGGATATTATTTGTGTGGTTGGCACAATTTTCCAGTATTGGATTATCCCAGATATAGTAGAAATGCTGCCCAATTTTCGTAAAACTATATATATATATATATATATATATATATATATATATATATATATATATATATATAAATGATTTTCAAAACTGGTTTCCCAAAATGGTTTATTAAATAGATTTTTTGGGCGACGACCGTACCGGTCAATGGGCCCTAGCGAAATGCAAACGAAACCAGTCATTCTGGATGTTGAGGCATTAGCTAATAATAATAATTGGACCAATCTGAGACTTTCTCTATTTTTCATAAAAACTTCAAGTTATTATTTTTAGAACTTGCTACTGGCCAAATAGCACTTTGTGCAGGGCTTTGACTACTGATGGGATCGTGCATAGCAATCAAGTTCGTCTATACTTCTAAATTCATTTATGTAAATAATTGTAAGGGCATAAGCCCAGTTTTCTATTTTCCTTTGCTGCGACCCTGTATTGCGTAGAATATATTTTATTTATTTCCTGGTTTGTTGGTTTGATGTAAACACGTAAAATAATAAATAACTAATTATTTTGTAGAAAATTAATATTATTTTCTCACATTAAATAATTAGGAAAATTACAAGTTTGTTATTTAAACAAATTCACGTTCTTCTCATTTAAAGAAAGATATTAGTTTTATATATAATATTACAAAGTTTTGCCAAATTAACCGGTAATTGCCATTTTTTCTAATTAATCAATAACCGGCTTATTTTAATTAAATAACAACGAACGTAGAATTACGACGTTAGACGATTTTCGGTAGAATAATTAATAAACTTAAAACCTGACTAGGGTCTACTTCTAGAGATTGTAACTAGCACACCTAGAATGGTTTCATATTGGTTCTAAGCCAAGGTTCTCAACTGTAGGATCTCGGAGACGAACCTGACATCCTCCTCGGAACCGACTTTACCGATCCAGTCATAAACAAAGGCAAGTTACGGTTATGTTTTCTTGTATTTTATTTAGTAATTGTCTAGCTGCATGTTTAAACCACATTGCTACACGGGACCCTTCCCTAGGGTTCAGATATTGATTGATCTTGATTGTGGGGATTGGGGAAATAGTGTAACGTTTATGGCCAATATCCCCTATATTGCAGGATTGTGCGAACTTACCCCTCTTACACACGGGGATAAGCCGTATCGCGTCGCTAGGACGCTATTGTATAACCCAAGCCGGTCATAGACGATTAAACATTCAAATCACATTGTTTTTAATCGTAGAACTACTGGAAAATATTGTTTCAACTGTTTAGCCTGCACTTTTTCATTATTATTTGAAATATGAGATACATATTCGTACTTGCTCCCTCCTGACTGGAGACAACATTTTTAGGTGATATTGAGGATGCTGAGCTATTGTACAATAGCTATTATGACCCAGTTTTGTACCCTCTGGTGTTGCCGGAGTCCCCCTTGGAGGACGTAGGATCTGAGGCCAACGAGCCGATCGCTTAGCTAGACATTTCCAGTTTTCTAGTTTTGTTGTTTTGGAATTTTGTTAATTTGAATTCAGCATTTCACATCAGTTCTTACTTTCCAGTTGTACTTTTCAATTGTTGAATAAAAGTTTTAAAATTTCCGTATATTGAGTTGTGACAAATATATAGATGTTGTTGTGAATACCTGCATATAGAACAGCTTACTGCCGCCGTCTCACAACGGTGCAGGCTGGACATGATCCGGTTCGACCCAATTATTTAGGATCGGGTCGTGACAATTAATGATACCGGATTAACAATCTATTAAATAAGATAAATGAAATGAATCAGATGCTAGATCATACTGTGGCTTCACTTGTTTCAATATGAATGATTACATTTTCTTTCACTATGCTGCAAAGATATTCATGTTAATATTACAAGAGTTATATGATAGATATGATACGACTTGCCGTATAGAGAATATAGATGAGGGTAATGAAATGCTAAAATGTTGTATAATCTATTCTACTATATAATAGGAAAACTATGTTTCACCGTGAAACTTTCATTTTCCAAAAATATCCTTCGCTGACCTTCAATATGTATTAAAGTTGATAAGGATATATGAGTAAGTAAAAAAAGTTATTAAATTTTTATAAAGGTATGCATGCATGTATGCAAAGTATGCAACTTGGAGAATAATAGTTACTAAAACATGCATGTAAAGTAGGCACAAGAGTCCAATAGACAAAAAATAAAGTAAGTAGCCAATATTTTCTATTCATGTCATTTAATTTTTTCCAACTTTCAAGCCCCCTATTAAATTTTCAAATCTCGCAAAGATGCACGAACAACACACAAAAGAAAAGAAAAAAAAACAAGAATGTCCACCAGCGGTGGCAGCCAGAAGCCAATCTGCTTCGAGGATTTGAAACCCATCGCTAAGGATCTCTCGTCCATCATACAGTATGAAATACGTGCAATGCACGTACATATATATAAACTAGTTGTTTATAATAGAAATTTATCTGATAGAGTTGTATTCGTGCGTTGGTCTCGGACAACTTGTGCACAAGAACAATTTCCATCACCGATTCTGGGCCACTCGAACCGCTCGGCCTAGGGAGGATTAGAGGAACACCCTGAGGTAAAAAGATCTCGCGATCAGGGTGTGTTCATTGTCTACTAGTGAAGAACTGAATCTTGACCCACAACTGCTAATCATGGGGAACAACCCATGGACCATGATGTAGTTAGGTTCATGCATATAGTTAGAGTTTATTGCAAACCTAACACTAAATGTAGAGGTGGACCGTAAGTATAATTATATATGCAAATTGCGATAATTCTTGTCTTATGCAGAGATGGATTGTCGACCGTAGATAAAATTTGAGTTATAAGTGATAGTTTTACATGTTTATGTTTCTTATTATGAATTACTTAAAAATAACCTAAACAAGTAAAAAAATCACCATTAATAAATGTTAGCTTCACATGTTGATTTAGTGCAGATTTATGTTAGTTCTACCTACCGCTCACCAGTGCGTGTTATGTACTGACCCATGTTGTGGGCACCATTTCAGGTAAGAAGAGATACATGAGGATCTCCAGAGACGCTAAAGCTTGTCCAATCTAGTGGAGTTTTGCTCGGTTGCCTTGAAGCTTTTCAATTCTAGTCCAGCAAGTTTTTATTCTGAAGGTGTCTTTATCTTTGTTAAATAAAAGGGATATGATGTAGGGCATTGTGACTATTTTTAAAAGATTTCTAAAAGAATGATGTAAGCCAATTAGGACATTTTGAGTCGCAAGCATTGTACCTTTTATTTCTATCATGTTATCAATAAAAGAAGTCATTTTGTTCCTATCTGTGTCGATATTTGGTTTTCTGCATTTAAAGTTATGCTTGTGTTGTTGTTTGTTTAGTCTAGTTTGTTATTGTGCAAGATTCGGTCTTATGGAAGCACAACTTAGGCTTGCACGGCATTATGTCCAAGTGAGAATGATCGGTTCTGCAGAGATCAAAACGAAAACGAACGATCCTACGGGATCGAAACGTGACAATCTGGGCCGGTCCTACGGTCTGGAAACTAAACTCAGTCCGAACCCGTTACAGTAGTAGGCCGGGCCGAGTCGTCCCAATTATGATTTGACCATGCCGGACTAAGGCCGGGTTCCGGACCGCCCTGCCTAGCACACACCTTGAGGTAAAATATTAGGAAATATAGAAACTACTAGAATTTCAAATAGGTTCCATGTTGGTTGACATTTTAATCATCAATTCTTATATTTTTAAAATTATCATGTCATCATATACACACATCAAATTTACATTTTTGAAATTTCTAGCAAACAAATACGAAAACTTAGTTTTTAGTTCGGAAAATTTTAGATTAGCTATATTTTTTAGGTCTTTTTTTCCGAGTACCACATCACAGATTCACATATATAGGAAATGCCAAATAGCTTCTAGATAAATCTATAAAGGAGACATGTTAGGTGGTGGTGAAATTCATTGAATGATAAGATTCATTGAATCAAAATGAAGTTGTCATTCGGTTAAAATTCATTGAATCAAATGCAAAACTATTCAGTGTATTGTGGCATAAATTATGAATCCACTCACAAAGCTAATAATACTTTCCAATTATCAAGTTAGCTAATAAAACATTCCCTCTAATTAATATAAATGGAATGAATAATACGTCCACTAATCTTTTTCCAACCAATCAAGAGCTTATACTTCTTGTCGGTAACTACAAGAGTCATTCGAGTTCGGTGATATTAAGTTAATATGAATGAATTCCAAGTCCTCTTTTTCTTTTATTTTTTAACCGAAGATTGGGATGCCTTTAGATATTCTAATTCAGAATAGTTAGCCTGACACAAAAACTAAAAATGATACCTGTAGATAAAAGGGCTAATTGCATGGTTTGGTTAGGCATGAACATATCACAATTTACAAAAATATATTGGCACACCTATAAAATTGTCCTCAAGTTGGTCAATTGAAAACAAAGATACCTATCAACCGATCTAATTACCAGTAACAATCATGAGCATTACAACGAAAAAGGGTAAGAAAAGGTAACCTTCCCAATTTAAGACCAAATACAAAAGAGGACCAAATACAAATAAAAAATAAAAAAGAAAAAGAAAAAAAAAAGAATATAGGGTATCTTCATAATTGAAGACTAAGAACACACACACACACAAAAAAAAAAAAAAGTCCCAAAAACACACTAAAGAAGAAGTCGAAGAAGAAGAAGAAGAAGATAGGGTATATTGAGAAAAATAATAGATTTGTGTTCACATTTGAAATTGAATATTTGTTATTTCAACCAACATCTTCATTAAAATGACAAACTTAACATGTTTGGTTTCCTTTTTTATTGGGTTTTTTTTGTTGGTCACAAAAATCAATTGAAAATGGAAAAACAGAACATGTTTGATTCCTTTGTTGTTTTTTAGTACAAAATGATGGAAAACGCTAAATGATCGGAAGCATCAATTGTCATTTCTCCTGTGTAATGGAGTTGGCAATTTCAAATGGAACCAAGATGTTCCTAAATCTTCCTAAGTTTAGCTCAACAACATTTAATATTCTCGTAAAAGGATAAAAGATTTCTAAGAATAGGTTATAACTTTTTTTTTTGAAATCATACACACACACACACAATTGGGAGGCTCGAACCTTGCCGCCCCTCCGGATGTCCGCTCTAATACCACTAGGCTAGAGAGCTCAGACGAATAGGTTATAACTTATTGCTCATGTGATGTTTGATACGCAGGATTTTATATAGTCGAAAATTCTATATTTTTGAAAATTAAATTTTATGAAAAATTATATTCCCATGTTTGTGAATATAAAAATATTCTCGAAGAAAAGGATAAAAAAAATATTCTTTAAAAATGAAAAAAAAAACAATCTTAAAAAAATGAAAAAAAAAATCTAAGAAAACAAAAAAGAAATTCTTAAAGAATGAAAAAGACAAAAAAAAATCTTTGTTAAATGAAAAAAAGATATACAAAAAAATGTATACAAAAAACGTCAAAAAAATATTTTACCTGTATAAACAAAAATACTCGAGTATTCTTAAGAGATAGGAGTTTCATATCTTATGGACAAATTGTTTATTCAGATATTACCAACTCACAAAAATAAATTTTTATAACATAAACCAAACATGAGAATCGATTTTCACATAGCAACATCAACCCAGTTATATAATATATGCTTTAGAGCAATTTTCGAGCCTAATTTAGTTAAAGGGTTTTGCAGTTAGACTAGACTTTGGGAGACACTGCAAAGATTTTGAATCTACCCGAAACTACCATTGCGTCCTTCGAAACTGAAGATCTCTTTATTAATCCATTACATTTAGGCTGTGTTTGATTGGGCTTTTTTTCCATGGAAAATATTTCCATCATAAAATTTCCACCAATTGTAGTGTTTGATAGCTTATATTTTCCATGGAATTATTTTCCAAAGAACTATTTTCCATATTTTCATCTTAAATGGTGGAAAATGAAACTTGTCCAACGCATAGGAAAATATCATTTTCCATGGAAAACAACTATTTTTCGTGGAAAATAATGGCAATCAAACACCCAAATTAAGTTTTCCATAAATTTTTTTTAAAATTTCATGGAATTTTTTTCCTAGGAAAATTATTTCATGAAATTAATTTCTTTTCCACGTATTTTCCACCTTGCAATCAAACGCACCCTTAGTGAATTGTTCAAGCATATGATGTTGAAGTCGAAATGAGACGTGAAAATTATGGAACATGTCTCTTGCATCATGAAGAAAACAAACCGACTATGAAAGTATAGAATAGGACCCACGAACTTCTCCCTAGTTTCATCTTACATCACAAAATGAAGAAGCCCTAAGAAAACGGGACAAGGATGAAGGTGTAATAATGTTCTTACTAAACTAACAAAAGAAAAACTAGGTGCATCAAATAAATCTCACACATTATGGGTCGAACAATAGGTAACACACTAATTCATATATGCTTGTAAGCAATTTCAGAACACGCTCATTTAATTAAGAATTTTGCAATTAGGCTATAATTTATAAGATAGTGTGTAGAGTTTGAATCAGTCATGAACTATCATTGTATGTGTATATATACGTACATTTACCATCACAAATACTTTTGAGTTGCTTTCATCTTTCGAGAATTTTAACTACAATATTACTATTCTTCTCTGGCTCGAAGATCCACATGTCTCCTTCTTGCAAGTCATTGTTAACAGAAAATTGCCACCAACTCCTTGTTAAATAGGTATTATCTTGCTAAAATTATGCTTGTGGAAGTTTGGTTACTATTATGAGCCACCAATTGCAAGGGGATTGAAGATTTCACATGGTACGTTTTATACGTTTTACTGTATATAATATCAACTTATATATTAGGTCGACAATTATGACATACAATTCTCTTAACTCCTTAGCTTGCAAATCTTCAGTATCGAGCTTTATAACAAAATAAACAAGTTTGCTTGTCTCAGTTCCTCTTTGTATCACACACACACATACACACACACACACACACACACACACATCTCTTAATATATTTTTATTTTGTTTGTATTTATTCTTCCAAAAGCTTGTGAACAATATTTTTGAGCACTAGTTCCAGACAAGACTGTAACTTTTGTGGATCCTAACGACAAGATATGTCATGTTGACTTCTAGAAATAGAAGCAAATACATAGGAGTAAAGGGATGGACAAATGATATAACGTGCATGATTATAATCTATTACTCTTTCGCTACCGTAGAAGCATAGTGTCCACTTTTTAGGATCTTGACAAAATCACATGTTGCGAGAAGACATTCTTATGGTTCTCATACGAGTATTAAAATACGATTCATATGAGAACCATCAGGATATGTCTTCTCGTAACATATCATTATGTTAAAGACCCTGAAAGTGAACACCATGTTGTCACTGTAGGAAAAGACTACTAAATCACATTCTCTTAAGACATGCACATTCAAATCCTTCACCCATCCATTGTCCCCCCTATGTATTTGTCTTCTATTTTTCGTAGAAGTCAACATGGCATATCTTATCGTTTGGAGTCACTAAAGTTACAGTCTTATCCGTCTAGTCCACAAAAATATTCTTCTCAAATTCTTGGTTGGACTAAACTAATAATAAAGTCCTACAAGATTAACTAGCTAACATCTAACTCATGAATCCCTCCAAAAGCATTCATATCTCCACCATAAGGCCCATGGTATAAGGTAGCCAAATTCCTAAAATTATTAACTTATCCAGTCAAAATTGGAGCAAAGTAAACATGAAAGAAAGCATGCAAAACACTAATATTATCATGTGACTCGAGAGGATAAGTGGTACAACGAGTAGTAAGAAGTGTGTATAACAATGAAGAATAATATCAATGACGAGTATAACATGAATGCATTAGAGATACAAAAAACAAAAAGTACGTGTAACATGTATCATTTAGAACTCATTGTTTGGTACATGGACTACGAGGGACTAATCCGTCATATATACGTGATCACACCATATGGCTATTATGCGAGTAGGATGGGCTAATAGGTGTACGAGTAGAAGTCCATAACCTTGCACGTGTACATTCCTCATCCCACTTACGATACAGTTTTAAAAAATTAGTCATGCAAGTAAACGAGTAACGAGTAAAATGAGCAAACAAATAAAACGAGCAATAGTCAAGCAACTAAATATAAAGAACTATACAATAACTCTACGTGTACCAGTGTCAAGATCAACAATAGGATATGTACATGGAGATTATGGGAAAAAGAGATGACAATAAAAATAGAAAACAAGCATGCTAGTATATAATATTGTTGGGTGCAGTCGTTCATGTAAACTTGTCTCCTCCATCGATTTGATGAGTATTGACAATTGTTAGATGGTCGTGTACGTTGCTCTCCTTATTGTACCCACATGCCAAATAACATACAATCGAAACAATAGGGTTTAGACATACTTTCGAATTTCCTAGATAACTTTTTGATTTTAGAAAATAACTACTATTTAGATCTCATAAAATAAGAGAAAATAGGTTAAGGTCCTATATATCCACACAACATACTATAATTTCTTATAACCTAATTCCTAAAATTTATGGGTCTTTATATATTCTTAATAATTAATTCGTTCAATCGAAACAATAGGAAAGGGAAGAATAATTTCTCCCAAACCGCTGACCTGACGAGGCTGAAATTTTGGCCAGTGCTAGAATATAGCTGACAAATTTTGAATTAAAGATGATGTGCCGAGTTTAAGTTAAGAATATTCTAAGTTACCTATTTCCTAAAGAGTCAAACCGTGAAGGTTGTTTAAGGAAAATTATAGGAAAATATAAAAAAATATTTTAACATGCAACTTTCATAATCCATTAACCTTAGATGTTAAATTTGCTAGAAATTTTGTTTCATCGAAAAACATTAAGCTATCTTACGGTGGAAAAAGTGAGGGTATATATATTGTTGTCAATGCATCTGATTAGAAAATTTGTTTCAAGGGTGATCAAATGAACTCTAATTCTAACTTGAGAATATGTTTCATAAAATTAACAAGGAGGAGAACATACCTGTAAATTTTCATATCAAAATTCCCTTGATATATATATATATATATATATATATATATATATATATATATATTTGGAAAAAGGTAATTCCATTGATAGAAAGAAGAAAAAATACAAAACCGCGGTCAAGTTTAGACCCGCTGTACAGTAATCAGTCTTAAATCATACTCAATATTGTTAAGTAATCCAATCATGGGGGTATTCAACCCCTCAAATATGCGGTTATTCTGCTCTTTCCAGATATGCCATACAGTCGCGGCAAGCCGCATTCGAGCTTCCGATCCCCAGCTGGCTTCTCTGCCCCGTTCGTTCTTGATGCTGTCTATAACTGAATGTAGGTCCTGTTCACCCCCAGCAGCCAATCCCAACTTACCTTTCTGATGTTCCCACACTGCCCAAGTATCCGGACACTGAAAATAGAGATGCGATATGCTCTCATTTCCTCCCGCACATAGGACACACAACTGATTATCCACTGTGACCCCGAACCTCCTCAGTCTATCTCGAGTGAGGAGCCTCCCAAGCATGGCCCTGTACATACAGTATTGCCATTTCCTGGCCGCCCCTTTGACCCAAATGAATAGCATATTGTCTATTTTGGGAAAATAGTCTCTGACCTCTTCGAAGACCCGCCTGAACTCGATGTCTCCGCTACTCGAGTTCTTCCATACCCAACTATCGCTAACCCGTTCGCTGTCCAGGGTGACTGCCCTGATCTCCTCGCTGAATCGACCGATCAGGCCCCCCATATCCGCCCGCCAAGCACCATACTAGGTAAGCGTGCTCACCCGTACTCCCGGTCGAACTCGAGGCGGAAGATTGGCTCCCAACCCTGTTGGAAAAGAAACGCGGAAACCTTTCCCCAAACTAGAGAGTACCTGCGAGAGAACCGAGCAAACAACGCACAAACCAAAACACCAAACACAATCACGCAGACACAGAGAATTTTTGACGTGGAAAACCCTTGCGGGAAAAAACCACGGGACGATCGGAGTCCAACCCTGAGAAGCCTCCACTAATGGAATAGAAGAATTACACCCTCTACAAACTCCTCTCGATCCAAATCGGATCCCCACAACACTTAGAAGCAAGAACAATGACTACAAGGCTACGAAGAACGAGAACGACGAGTAGAGATTACCCGAATGCGATCTCCTTCGAAAACGACCTTCAATCCTCCGTCTTCTCTCCTAAAGTTGCAAATGGAACTCTTGTCTCCTTCCTCTCTCTCTCCTCTTGTGTGTTCTACAATTGTGTTACGTACTGATTAGGGTTTGGAAATCCCAACTTAACTCCCTAATCCCGCAACAAACCTGGACCGTTTGATTAGATCCAATGGTGAAAAATCACCTAGATTTCTGCCTCAGCCCCGACGACACAGAGTTCGGCCAGAACTCTGTGTCGGGCAAACAGAACCTACCAGCGACATTCTGGAATGGCCAGACCGAGTTCGGCTAGAACTCGGCCTGGGACCGAGTTCGGCCCGAACTCGGTGGCCCAGTTCCAGAACCTCCTTTTTGTTAGCAACAGCAACAGCAACTCCTCGTTGCCTATTTTCCGAGCTTCTTCGACATCGAACGGCGCTCGTCGCACTCCGGGATCTTCTCCACATAGGTTGGGAACCCCACCCACTCCAACAAATCTCCCCCTTCACAACTATGGGGAGGATATCGTCATCCCGACGATCTGCCTGCAGTACTCAAACTTCCCCCTTGGTAGAATCTTCGTAAATATATCAGCTCCGTTGTCATCTGTATGAACCTTCTCAAGCTCCGCGTCCTTCTTCTCAACCACATCCCGTATCTAATGATACCGAGTCTTGATGTGTTTGGACCGGCTATCAAACGTCTGATTCTTCACAAGGTGAATAGCACTCTGACTGTCGTAAAGCAAAGTATACTGCTCTTGCTTCAGTCCCATTTCCTGCAGCAGCTTCTTCATCCACAGCAGCTCCTTGCAAGCCTCCGTCGCCGTAATGTACTCTGCCTCTGTCGTCGACAAGGCAACACACTTCTGCAACCGCGACTGCCACGACACCGCTCCTCCCGCAAACATCATCACGTAGCCCGAAGTCAATCGCCTCGTGTCTACATCTCCAGCCATATCAGCGTCGGTATATCCAACCAGCTTCGGCTCGTCACCACCAAAGGAAAGTCTCCAACCAGCAGTGTCCTGAAGATATCGTAGAATTCACTTGACCGCACTCCAATATACCCTTCCAGGATTTGAAAGATACCTGCTAACCGTACCAACTGCATGAGCAATATCTGGCCTCGTACACACCATGGCATACATAAGACTTCCCACAGCTGAGGCATATGGAACCCGCTCCATATCTTCCTTTTCGTCCTCGGTAGATGGACACTTCTCCTCAGTGAGCTTAAAGTGAGCCGCAAGGGGGCAACTCACTTTTTTCGACCCGTCCATACCGAAACGCTGAAGTACCCGGTGAATGTACTTCTTTTGGGATAGATGTAGCAACTTGGACTCTCTCTCTCTCTCTCTCTCTCTCGGCTGATCTCCATCCCAAGAATAGTCTTCGCTGCGCCCAAATCCTTCATAGAGAAGGCCGCGCCCAGTTGGCGCTTCAGCTCCGCTATCCTAGTGGCATTCCGACCCACTAATAGCATATCATCAACATAGAGCAATAAAATGATGAAATCATCCTCGACAAAATACCTCACAAATACACAATGGTCCGACGTCGTCCATGCATAACCATGCTCCCCTATAAACGACTCAAACTTCCTGTACCACTGCCTCGGAGCCTGCTTCAGACCATACAGGCTCTTCCTCAACCGGCAGACCAAATGTGACTTACCCTTCTCACAGAATCCCTCAGGCTGCTCCATGTACAACTCCTCCTCAAGATCACCGTAGAGGAATGCCGTCTTCACATCCATCTGCTCGACCTCCAAGTCGAGACTGGCTGCTAATGCTAGCACCACCCGAATAGACGAATGCTTGACGACAGGTGAAAAGATCTCATCATAATCTACGCCTTTCCGCTGACCGTAGCCTTTAACTACCAGCCTTGCTTTGTATCGAGGGCGAGTAGCATCATCCGTCTGCTTTACTCTAAACACCCATCGATTCTTCAAAGCCTTCTTGCCCTTTGGCAACCGCACCAGCTCATAAGTGGAATTAGTGTGCAAGAAACTCATCTCCTCCTGCATGGCCTCCATCCACTCCTGCCTGTGTTCGTCTTCCATAGCCTCTGCAAAGCTTTCGGGCTCTCCCACGTCAGTCAATAGCACATACTCATCCGGTGAGTATCTCGTAGATGGTCGACGATCTCTGTCGCTCCTTCTCAGTGGAGCCACTGGTGCTGGCTGTATACCAACAGCCTCCTCCCCTTCAGGAACTGCCTCTCCGGCATGCTCATCCTCCTGCGGGACACCCTGACCACCATCAGCAGGCTGATGATCAAGGTTGGAAGCAACTCCATGTACTGGCTCCCCCATAAATGGATCCTCTGCGATGTCCTCTGGAAACTGCTCGAAGCGAAATAACTCTAACTCAGGCAATTTCTCAGCCTCAGAAGGCGTCTCGGAATCCTGAGTGTTGGTCATGGTCTGATCCTCGACGAACACCATGTCCCTGCTTCTGTAGAGCTTTCTTCCCACCGGGTCGTAGAGTCTATAGCCAAACTTATTCCGACCGTAGCCGACAAAGACGCATCGCCTCGTCTTCGCCTCAAGTTTGGTCCTCTCGTCCTTCGGTACATGCACGAAGGCCTTACAACTAAACGCCCGCAGGTGATTGTATGACGGCTCTTTGCCGTACCATACTTTGTCAGGCACATCACCCTGCAAAGGAGCACTAGGAGACAAATTAATAACATAAGCAGCTGTGAGAAGAGCCTCACCCCAATAACTGCCCGGCAAGTTTGCTTCTGACCGCAAACACCGCACACTCTCCATCAGTATCCTGTTCATGCGCTCCGCTACACCATTGAGCTGAGGTGTCTTTGGCGGAGTCTTCTAGTGTCGTATCCCCTGCTCTCTGCAATACGCATCAAAGGGACCGATGTATTCGCCGCCATTGTCGGACCGAACACACAACAACTTCTTGTCTGTCTCCCTTTCAACAGAGGCCTGAAACTCCTTGAAAGTAGGTAGCACCTGATCCTTGGTCTTTAAGGCATAGACCCAAACCTTCCTGAAACAGTCATCAATAAAGGTTACAAAGTAAGAAGCGCCACCAATAGATTTTACCTTCATAGGACCGCAGACATTCGAGTGAATCAACTCGAGCAACGCCGGCTTCCTTGAACTTGGGTGACTTTGGAAAGACACCCTATTTTGCTTCCCAGCTAAACAGTACGTGCACTTCTCCAACTTTGTAGACTTGAGCCCTGGAATCACCTTCCTGTTCACCAAGTAGCTCATCTCCTTCTCGCTGATATGGCCGAGCCGCCTGTGCCACAACTCGGTAGACGCATCACTGATTGCGTTCACCTCCTGTGCCCCCTGTGCGCTCCCCTCCATATAGTAGAGACCGGACTTCTTGCTTCCTCTGGCAATCACCATAGAACCTCTGGAAAGCTTCCACTGACTATTCCTGAAGAGACTGAAGAATCCCTCGTCATCCAACCTTCCAACCGATACCAGGTTGAAACGGATATCAGGAACATGACGAACATCCTTGAGAACAAGAACCGCACCCGTCTTCGTTCTCAAATGCACATCTCCAATGCCAACCGCCTTCGACACATCCCCATTGCCCATCTTCAACACTCCACAGTCTCCTGTTGTGTAAGTGGAAAATAGTACCCTGTTGTGAGATACATGTGCTGAAGCTCCTGAGTCCACCAGCCAAGAATTGTCATCGCAGGCGAGGTTAGTAATGACCTCATCACCTACGACGATCACATCGTCTCCATGCATCGAGGTCGCCGCTGTAGTGTTCTCTTCTTGCTTCCCCTTGTCGCCCTTCTTCTCTCTCTTCCAAGCGAAACAGTTCCGCTTGATGTGGCCCTTCTTACCACAATGGTTACACTCTGAGTCTTTGTAACGACCCTTGAACTTCTCCCTGCTCTTGTCTCTGCCACCACCTGGACCCCTGTTTTTGCCCCTTCTGCGGCTCTCTGAAACCAATGCCTCTGAGTGATAGGATGTAGATGAAGTGCCCTGAGAACGTCTCCGCATCTCTTCATTCAGCACCCCGCTCTTGGCAAACTCCAGACTGACCACGCCCTCTGGAACAGAAGCGATCATAGATACTCGTACGGTCTCCCACGAGTCTAGCAATGTACACAGCAGCCATAGTCCCTGAACTTCGTCGTCGAACTTGACTCCCATAGAAGATAGCTGGTCAACCACGCCCTAGAACTCACTCAAGTGGTCCGAAATAGACGCCCTATCCTTGTATCGCAGACCCATCATCATTCGGATCAGGAACAGCTTGTTTACCCCGGTCTTCTTCGTATACAAGGATTCCAGCTTATCCCACAACGTCTTCGCGTGCTCAATATTGGCAACGTGGTTGTACACATTCTTATCAACAAACTGCCGTATGTACCCACACACCTGTATATGCTCGAATGTCCAGTCCTTCTCGAATTTATCACTGGGCTTCTCGGATACAAATACGGGCAGATGCAGCTTCTTGACAAACAGCAAATCTTTTATCTTGCTCCGCCAATAGTAATAGTTGGTGCCGTTCAGATTTACCATGCGTACCGGCTTCGCGTCCATCTCTCCTCTCTAGTTTCTGTCAACTCCTGACACCCTTCTGAATTCTAGAACCTAGCTCTGATACCACTCTGTTGGAAAAGAAACGCGAAAACCTTTTCCCAAACTAGAGAGTACCTGCGAGAGAACCGAGCAAACAACGCACAAACCAAAACACCAAACACAATCACGCAGACACGGAGAATTTTTGACGTGGAAAACCCTTGCGGAAAAAAACCACGGGACGATCGGAGTCCAACCCTGAGAAGCCTCCACTAATGGAATAGAAGAATTACACCCTCTACAAACTCCTCCCGATCCAAATTGGATCCCCACAACACTTAGAAGCAAGAACAATGATTACAAGGCTACGAAGAACGAGAACGACGAGTAGAGATTACCCGAATGCGATCTCCTTCGAAAACGACCTTCAATCCTCCGTCTTCTCTCCCAAAGTTGCAAATGGCACTCTTGCCTCCTTCCTCTCTCTCCTCTTGTGTGTTCTATAATTGTGTTACGTACTGATTAGGGTTTGGAAATTCAACTTAACTTCCTAATCCCGCAACAAACCTGGACCGTTTGATTAGATCCAATGGTGAAAAATCACCCAGATTTCCGCCTCAGCCCCGACGACACAGAGTTCGGCCAGAACTCTGTGTCGGGCAAACAGAACCTACCAGCGACATTCTGAAATGGCCAGACCGAGTTCGGCCAGAACTCGGCCTGGGATCGAGTTCGGCCCGAACTCGGTGGCCCAGTTCCAGAACCTCCTTTTTGTTAGCAGCAGCAGCAGCAACTCCTCGTTGCCTACTTCCCGAGCTTCTTCGACATCGAACGGCGCTCGTTGCACTCCGGGATCTTCTCCACATAGGTTGGGAACCCCATCCACTCCAACACCAACCTGTCCGTAAAACTCAAATTACCGACCCACGGGTCGAACCACAGGTCTGTGGATTCACTATCTCGTAAGGCTCGAACAATATGTCGTTTAATACATGGTCTTTGCTGAATGATAGTCTTGAACGTAACCGACGCATTGTTCTTACTCCACATCCGCCAGAAGTTGTCTTCCTTAACATATTTATTCCCCATCCATTGAGCCCATAGGGAAGCCCCGGAAATGAATCTCCGTGTGAGCCTGAGAGCGGCAACCGTCCGAAGGGTTCGAAGGGGACGAATCCCCACCCCTCCTTCCTCCTTCGGTCTGCATAAAGTATCCCAACTAATGGCATGAATACCCCCTCTCCACACAAAGTCAGTACAAATCTTGTCAATTAACTTAATAGTAGCAGTTGGAAGCATGATAGTCTGAAGCCAAAAGGCCGCTATGGCCTGGATCACCGCCTTAACCAGTTCAATTCTGCCCCCGAAGGACAGATTCTGAGCATGCCATCCCTCCGTTCGTCTTTGGACGTAATCCACCAAGCTCCGACATTCTGCATCTCTTGCGTAGTTCACACAGAGTGGTATGCCCAAGTACTTCACTGGTAATTCCCCTCTTGATATCCCAATCCGACTAGCTCGCTCCTCTTTATTGGGACAGTATTGGTTAAAATAAATGCAGCTTTTATCTTGATTAACACAGAGACCAGTAAGAGCCTCAAATTGTTGAATGATATCGGACAGTGCATCCAGCCCTTTGAACGAGGGCACCATGAATACTAGAAGATCATCCGCATAAATGAGATGAGACACATTCGGCTCAATCCTTTTTTGTATCAGAGTGATCCTCCCCTGAGTAACTGCTCTATCCATAGGACAGGTAAAATACTCCATCACAATGGTGAAAAGTTACGGGAATAGTGGGTCTCCTTGACGAATCCCCTTACTGCTCTGAAAAAAACCATGCGGACATCCCTTCAGCAGAACCGAAAAGGATGGAGAAGAGATGCATTCACGAATCATGTCCACCCACTCTCGATCGAATCCCATAGCTTCCATGATATGACAGACAAATCCCCTATTCACCATGTCGTAGGCTTTACGTAAATCAAGCTTTATGCATGCACGCATACCTCCTGCTTTATTAAAATCCCGGACCAACTCATGCGCCAAAAGACTATTATCAGCAATCGATCTGCCTCTGATAAATGCAGCCTGGTTGAACGAAATCATACCCCGCATAGCACCCTCCATCCTTCGACACATAAGATTAGTGATCAATTTATAGAGAAAATTGCAACAGGCAATGGGCCTGAAGTCAGAAAGCGCCTCCGCCCCTTCTTTTTTCGGAACCAGAGTGAGGAACGTATGATTAAGTTCCTTTAACAGCTTCCGATTAGCAAAAAAATCTCTAACCATCTCGAGGATTTGCAACTTGATATCCTGCCAATGAACCTTGTAGAACTTGCTACCGAACCCATCTGGTCCCGGAGCTTTATCAGCATCAGCCTGTTTCACGATAGCATCTAGCTCCTCCATCTCCACCTCAGCCCGCATCAGACCGTTCCCATGAGGGGTAACCAGTTTCTTACAAATAATATCAGGGAACTCAGTGCAATAAGACGATTGTTTATAAAGATCAGTATAGTACCTTACAGCCTCCTCCTGAATATCTTCGGAGGATATTGCCTCTTGCCCGTCTGGCCGAAGGATCTTGCCGATGTGGTTACGGTGTTGGCGCATACAGATGATATCAAAGAAGAACCGAGAGTTTCTATCCCCCTCCCGGAGCCACTGGCACTTTGCCCTCTGTGCAGCGTCGATTTCCTCCAGGGATCGAAGGCGCCCCACCTCCGAAGCAAGCGTCCGCTCTTCCTCAGCCAAGTCGCGATTCGCCAAGTCCGCCTGAAGTTTGGTTTGCACCTGATACAGTCGTTGTTACTCCTCCTCTAGCGACCGCTTGGGTAGCGCCAAGTTCCAAGCTTTGAGGTCAGCTTTGATTTTTCTGAGCCGCTTCACTAGTCTATATTGACAATTGCCTGCAAACTCGGCTTGCAGCCCACCCTTCACTACTTCCCCATACCCCTCCATCATATGCCATTTGTTATTATATCAAAAAGGGCACGCCCGAGGCTGATAGGAAGAAGTCAGTCTCACGCACACCGGCGAGTGGTCGCTTGTGCCCGCCGGCAGTCCTTCAGCCTTGCCATTCGGGAATAAGTAGAACCAAGAAGTATTGCCGAAAGCTTTATCAAGTTGATAGACCACCCTTTTCATAACTGATTTGTTATTCCAGGTCCAGAGATGACCTGTCCGCTCCAGTTGTTGTTACCCAGCCTGGAGAATACAATTCTGGAATTCTTGAAGAATCACCTCCGGAACCACCCTTCATCCTATTTTCTCATGCTGGAACAAGATCGCATTAAAGTCTCCCATAAGCAGAAGTGGGATGTTGTTCTGATGTCTGGCTAACGAGCTGAGATTAATAATATCTTCCCACAACTCCTCACGACGTCTCCGATCATTATGACCATAAATAACTCCGAGGAGGAATTGGAGCCCTCCCTTGTTTTTTAAATTAACCACAATCATTTGTTCAGTAATGGAGACCGGCGTCCCCTCCCAACTATTGGTATCCCAATTAACCCAAATACGAGCCATATGACAAATGTCTAGATTGTTGACCTGTTTCCAGCTGTTGGGTGTTCGCCTACTCAGCATCTTTTCAGATTTAATCTTAGTCTCTAACAGCACACAAATGCTGAATTGACCCTTCCGAATCACTTCTTTAATCTCCTTCCAACGACCTATAGCACACGCTCCTCTAACATTCCACGATATAAGAGACATTTAAATATTAGCGGGGTCCTCAGAAATACTCAGATCCTTGTCCTCTGAGTACAGACAAGTTTTTACTTCTTCGAGGACTGAGCCGATCTCCGAATCCATCTTCCGTTCTTTCCCCGCTTCCTGGATTAGGATACGCCACTTCGGATTGTCCATGCAAATTTCTATACCCGAGGAGGGTCTGTCCTCAAGTCCCCGTGTCGAGATAGCCTGTCGTTTTCTGCTGCCTCCCGCCTCCACCAATCCTCCGGACGAGTCCGAACTGCCCTGTGCGATAAGTTTACTGGAGAGTCTATGCGTCATCTCTACAAACGTGCAACCCTTATGGTTCCCACGCCCCCGAGTCGCTCTTCCCCTATGTGTTTTGAAGGTGACGCCCACTCCAGCCCTCACATCTCCCTGGCCAGTTTGGATGCCCCGAAATAAGGCTGTATCACTCCACCCCGGAGAGCTCATCCCTCCTCCCCCAACATCGGCTCCTTTCGAACATCCCTCTGAAGGCAGTCTATTCAGCACTGCAGCCTTGCCCGAACCAGAATCCGTTTCCAACTCCATGCCCTCTGCTTCGACTCCAGACGATGATAACACCTGAACAGCTCCCTGCCTGGAGCACCCCTCCTCTTGTCCGCCCATAGACTCCTGGTCGTCTCTTGTTCTAGGTCTGTGAGAAGGATCTCCTGCTTGCTTGGGCGAGCTGTCTGCCCCTATATCTCTCGGGCTCTTCACTCCTCTGGGGGGTGGCCAAACATCTTACAATGCGAGCAGACTGGAGGAACCCACTCGTATTCCACCCGTTGAATGAACACTTCCCCAGATGGAACTTTGAATTCAATATGAGAGGGTAGTTCCATCCCTGCCTCAATCTCTACGAACACTCTAGCAAATCCCATCATCGCCCTGGTCGTGGTGCGCTCGTCAGCTTTAATTGGAGATCCCACTAAGCTTGCAAGCTTCATTATCATCTGGTTACTCCAATATAGAAGAGGAAGTTCCGGGAGTCGGATCCAGATCGGGACCGATCGGAGAACTTCTCGCTCACATCGTGTATCCGGGGTCCAAGCCTTCATCATAATAAGACGCCCGTCGAAAGTCCAAGGCCCCCCTTGTATTACCTTCTCCATATCCTCCTGCATGCCAAACCGGACAAAGTAGAACCCGTTGCTGCGAGAGAAAAATTCCATACTACCCTTTGGCCGCCATACGCGTTCCGCGTATGCCCGTATATGGTGGTAAAAGGGACGGTTCTCGAGCACGTATAAAATAACCGTATTCTTCCAGTAATCTATTGTCTCAGCTAGGTCTTCATTGGTGAACGACGGGCGTAGGCCGTTCCCCACCTTTGTTGGAGCCACGTAATGCAGCTGCCCTCGTCCACCTGTCGAGTCTCTCCCTACCAGGTCTGCCCACGATTTGCCTTGTATGCTCGCCTCCATGGGTGCCTTCCCTTTATCCTGAGACGAACCGGGCTTGGGTCTCGACCCCTGGCTCCATTGGATATATATATATATATATATATATATATATATATTGGATGGTTCGGATCCAATTGGGCTTTAATCCTATGATCAGGATTGCTAGGTATCTTGCGGGTGTGGTGCCGACATATGGGCCTGCACCATATTGTCATTGCAAAATATTGCTACGAAGTCGCTAATTTGCTGACATGGCAAGCTTTGCTATGCCAGCTATGAACGTCGTCAAGGAAAACACTGTTGGTATATTGTTGCTACTTTCGTGACAAATAGCAATGAGTGATGTGTCGCCAATTAGTGATGATGCATACTTTCGATGCAAATATTGCTAATTTGTCATTGATTAAAGGTGACATGTTATGCGTCACTATAGTGACATACAACGATGTTTTAGTGGTCTGCGACTAACCATTATGTGACACACGAAAAATGTCACTAATGCATTTTAGTGACATTTTTTTGGTTAGTAGCAACCTTTGTGGCACTAATTATTACCTTGAATTTGGTAGTGATATTCTTCCAAAATCCTATAACTCTTTATTAGCCCTTTACATTTAGTACATGCGTAACACGAGATAACATCCATAATTATGGAACCTGACCCCTCCATTAATTGATTATTAAAGTGTAAGATGGGCCCACTAGTTGCTTTGTACTTCCAGCCGACATTTGCATAATGAAGAAGCCATAATAAAATGGAACAAGGTCGAGCACCATTCTTAATAAGGTAAGGAAAGTAAAAAATAGGTGTACGCAAATAAATTTATGATACTAAACTGGTCAAAGTGAAACCTAACATACTATATCTATGTACTCAAGTTAAATTTTAGAACATAAACCCTATTTGTTTAAGATATTTGTAGTTGGGCCAAACTTTCGGGTCAGTATGATAATTTGAATATACCAAAAATTGATATTTAGGGTTCCTCCAATACCCTCTCCTTAATAGCCCCTTACACTTAGTTTAATGTTTAGATATAATGTTGAAATCAAAACTAGAGAGCATCCAAGTTTCTTGGAAGTAGTCCTACATCCATGAATCGAAATAAACAGATTATGGAAGTGTTGAACCAACCTCACTATCCTTACTTCCAGTATACTGCAAAATAAAGAAGCCCTATGAAAATGGAAAAAATTATGAAGAAACGTTTATTAATTGGGTTGTTACGCTAAGAACCAAAGCGTAGATAGATATATGAAATAAAACTATGACACTATTATGGTTAAACTGTAAAAAAAGAAATGTTTGTTTTGTATTCGTCAAGAAGAGGATAATAATAATAATAATAATAATAATAATGTTTTAGCTTCACCATATAATTATATCCTACCAAGCTCAAATTGATAAAATTGGAACTACTATTGAGAACACAATAATTACTTACAAAAAGTTACCATTTTATAAATGTGTAGGGTAACATATACTCTTGAACAGATAAATCTAGAGAAGTCCTTATGTAAGCACGGCTTTAAAACCACTAAATTAATAATTAAAAAAAATTCAAAATAGTTTTTTAGTCTGTCCACCACCACCTCCACCCCCTAAATTTGTTAATAAAGAAGAGGAATGCAGTGAATTTTGAAATTTTCACAAAGTGAATAAAGAGAGAAGCAATGCCTTCGATTGTACTTTCCATACCTATCCAAATAGCTAGGTAAATCCCAAAGATATTTTTTCTATTAATGACTCCAATTATTTTCATATTCTATTCTATTAAATGGTTTCCTATTTTAAGTCATCTCCCCTTCTATATAAATCATCTATTTTCCTCCATTTTATATTCATCTCTTCTTCTTCTTCTTCTTCTTCTTCTTCATCATCAGTACTCTTATTCTACTTCTTCTCTTATATTTTTTTTTCTTGTAAGGTATATTTTGTTTCTATAGCTCCCTATAGCCATTATGGGTTCATTGGGGATCACTTTACTCCATGTAAGCATGTGAACAAGGAATAGTATCTTCTTCCTTTCTTGCTTGGAGTGAAGGGAGCTCCACTATAACCCTTCTTCTCTATAGAGAGTTGTGGCAATAACCATATCATTATTTCTTAAGAAAACTTTGGTCTCTCTCTCTCTCTCTCTCTCTCTTTATATATATATATATATATATATATATATATATATATATATATATATAATTTTTATTTCTCTCTCTCTCTCTCTCTCTCTCCTCTCTCTCTCTCTCTCTATATATATATATATATATATATATATATATAGAGAGAGAGAGAGAGAGAGAGAGAGAGAGAGAAATAAAAATTATATATATATATATATATATATATATATATATATATATATATATATATATATATTCCATTGTAATGACATAAGGTTTTAGCTTGTTCTCTCTCTTTTTCTATGGACAAAGTTTGTTATTTAGTAATAACATTATAGAATATAGGAGTATTTTGTAGAATATTATATACTTGATTGTATAGTTTTTTCAAACATAAAAAATGTTATTTTATTTAATATGGGCGATCCCTCATCATGGTTAAGATTATTGAATATTTCAATATAAAATTTGAAGGTTCTATCATATTTTAGATAAACATACAGTCATCACATAAATGTTCTTTACTCAAATAAGTTTTAATCAAATTTAAGTAAATATATAAAACAATAATTTCAAATTAAATATATATTCACTCTCTTGTTTTATTTATTTATTATATTCTTCTTTATAACCATTATGGGTTAATTGGGGCTCACTTTACTCCAGGTGAGAAGCGAACAACGACTGGTGTCTTCTTCCTTTCTTGCTTGGAGTGAAGGGAGCTCCACTATAACCCTTTTTCTCTATAGAGAGTTGTCAACGACTATATTATTCATTTTTAAGAGAAATATGGTCCATCTCTCTCTCTCTTTATATATATATATATATATATATATATATATATATATATATATATATATATATATATATATATATATATATATTCAATTACTGTGACATGTGACATGAGGTTTGCTTTGTTTTTTTTTTAAGACAATGTTTATTATTTTCTTGTTGATTGCTCCTGGAATGTAAAAAAAAATGATTCAAAATAGTTTGTTAGCATGGGCACCACCACCTCCTCCTCCTCCTCCTCCTCCCCCTCCCCCTCCCCCTCCCCCTCCTCTAAATTTGTTAGTAAGGGAAAAAAATGCAGCAAATTTTGAAAATGTTCCAAAGTGAATAAAGAGAGGATTTATGCCTCCATTGTACTTTACATACCTATCCAAAGGCTCTTATGTATCTCTAGGTGAATCCCATGGATATTTTTTCTATTAATGCCTCCAATTATTTTCGTACTATTTTATTAAATGGTTTCCTATTTTAAAACATCCCCCCTTTTATATAAATCATCTATTTCCTCCGTTTTATATTCATCTTATTCTTAAGCACTCTTAATCTACTTGTTCTCTTATATTTTTTTCCTTGTAAGGTATAGTTTGTTTCTATAGCTCCCTATAGCCATCATGGGTTCATTAGGGCTCACTTTACTCCATGTAAGCATGTGAACAAGGAATAGTGTCTTCTTCCTTTCTTGTTTGGAGTGAAGGGAGCTCCACTGTAACCCTTCTTCTCTATAGAGAGTTGTTGCATAAACCATATCATTATTTCTTAAGAAAACTTTGGTCTCTCTAGCCAATGACCCTCTAGTCTAGTGGTAGTGGTAAGGCATGTGACCTATATATGTATATAGCCAATGACCCTGTGGCCTCTAGTCTAGTGGTAGTAGTAAGGCATGTGGCCTATATATATATATAGCCAATGACCCTCTGACCTCTAGTCTAGTGGTAGTGGTGAGGCATGTGGCCTGAGTGGCCAGAAGATCGATTTTCGGTGGGAGCGTTCGCCATAATTACCTTCTTTCAATATATATATATATATATATATATATATATATATATATATATATATAATTTGTTTTCCTTTTTTCAATATATATATATATATATATATATATATATATATATATATATATATATATATTTTTTTTTTTTTTCTCTCTCTATATATATATATATATATATATATATATATATATATATATATATATATATATATATATATATATATACACTGAAATCCATTATTATGACATCAGGTTTTAGCTTCTTCTCTCTCTCTTTCTTTGGACAAAGTTTGTTATTTAATAATAACATTTATTATAGAATGTAGTAAGAGTTTTGTAGAATATTATATACTTGACTGGATAGTTTTTTCAAACATAAAAATGTGATTTTATTTAATTAATATGGGTGATCCCTCATCATGGTTAGGATTATTGTATATTTCAATATAAATTTTGAAGGTTCTATCAAATTTCATATCAACATGCATAGAGTCATCGTATAAATGATCTTTATTCAAATACTTTTTAATCAAATTTAAGTAAATATATAAAACAAATACTTTTAAATTTAATAAATATTCAATCTCTTGTTTTATTTATTCATTGTATTCTTCTCTATAATCATCATTGCTTATTTGGGGCTCACTTTATTCCATGTGGGAAGTGAACAAGGACTAGTGTCTTCTTCCTTTCTTACTTGGAGTGAAGGGAGCTTCACTATAACCCTTCTTGTCTATAGAGAGTTATCAACAACCATATTATTCATTTTAAAGAAATATGGTCCATCTCTCTCTTTATATATATATTCAATTATTGTGACACGAGAAGTTTGCTTTTTTTGTTTTTTGTAAGAAAATGTTTATTATTTTCTTGTTGATTAATTGCTCTTGGAATGTCCCCCCCCCCCCCCCCCCCCCCCCCCCCCCCCCCCCCCTCTAAATTTGTTAATAAGGAAGATGAATGTAGCGAATTTTAAAAAAATTTCAAAGTGAATAAAGGGAGAAACAATGCCTCTATTGTACTTTCCATACCTATCCAAAGGCTATTATGTAGCTCTTGATAAATCCCATGGATATTCTTCTATTAATTAATGTCTCCAATTATTTTCATACTCTATTCTATTAAATGGTTTCCTATTTTAAGGCATCCCTCCTTCTATATAAATCATCTATTTTCCTCCGTTTTATATTCATCTCTTCTTCTTCTTCTTCTTCTTCTTCTTCCGTTTTATATTCATCTCTTCTTCTTCTTCTTCTTCTTCTTCTTCTTAAGCGCTCTTATAGGCTTCTTCTCTTATTTTCTTCTTCTTCTTCTTCACTTGGAAATGTACGTTCCAAAAACTTCTTCAAAAGCTGAAGTTTAAAACTTGTTTTCAAAGAGTAGAAAAAAGTTGTTTTCTAAGTTGGATTTCTGTCTCCGCACGCATGCCAACCCACCCTCTTCTAACATACACAGAGACCATTTTCTCTTTCCTGCACACATCCCACCCCCACCCCATTTTCTCTCTCTCTCTCTCTTTGTCTCACTCGCACACACACAGGAACCTTTCGGATTCCTTCATCGTCACCGACGGGACCCTATGGTGGCACTCCGCGAGGCCGTCTCCCGACCGGCAGCAGTTTTGCCATGGCGGCTCCCACCACTCCACCGACGTTCCGTACATGTGGAGGTGGAGAACGAGATGGCGGCGCTCCCCGAGGCCGTCTCCTGTGACCTCCATGGCGGCTCCCGCCACTCCACCGCCATGTCCATGCGTGTGGAGGTGGAGAATGCGGTGCTCCGCGAGGGCCGTCTCCAGGCGGGATCCCGAGGAACATCCACCGCCGCGAGCGAGGCCATGTGCGTCCATCACCGCCGCGAGCGAGACCAAGTGCACGACCGTCTCGTCCTTGTCGACGAAGTTGATCGGGGATGACAACCCTAACCCTAACGGGGCCTCTTCGTGACATCAATGTTCCTCCAAAAGATGGGACTCAAGACACGAAGATGGGATTCATGACACAGAGATGGACACGTGGAATTAGGGCACAGAGATGGACACGTTTGAGAGGGACACAATTGGACAAGAATGAAAAACTAAAAAATATTTAACCAAACACAATTTTCAATTTTTGTATTTTAAAATTATTTTTCAGATGAAAGTAACCAAACACAAAGTCAAAAATTTTATACTCAGAAAACAACTTTATAACTTACTTTCAGAAAACTTTTTTCACAACCAAATTTCAGAAAACATATCCAAACAGACCCTCACACACACACACACACACACACACACACACACACACACACACACACACACACACACACACACACACACAGGCCTTAAATCACTTTACCACTCAACTTTCCATATAAAAGAATTGGAAAATGTAAAAAATATTATTATCTTGTAAGTAAACTTCTTTTGAACAAAAGCAAACAATATTATGTTTTAAATTAAACGAGTGTTGTTTTAAAATAATATTAGTTTAGTCCACAAAATGTTATTTCTTATCATTAACTTATATTATTTTACACCACCACCAATATATCATTGAAATCTTAAGAATACTTGTAACATGGAAGTTTAGAGTGTTGTTCTAAAATAATATTAGTTTAGTTATGTATAGATTTAAATATTCTCCATCATGATATATTTACTCAAAAGTATTAAATTCAAGGTATGTTATTTATTTTATTCAATTATTGTTTCTCCAAATTTTAAATTAATATATTTTTCTTTATTCCGAAAATTTTAATGTATTTTTATGTTGTTCTTAACTGTGGAAGTTTAAAGTGTCTGAGTTTGTTACAATTATATGACAACTTCTCTATAAAAAATTTACGTACGAAACGAAATATAGGTAACCACCTTCTAGACTGAAATTTCATTCTGTAGGCAAATGATGTCAGCCAGTAATTTTGACGTTCATTTTACGTCATGCTAAAGCACTCTTTTGTAATAATAATTATGTTTTAGCTCCATGCTGTTTCTAAGTATATAACATGGTCCTTAGAATATTAAAAAAAAACACTCTTTTCTTAGAATAATTTTAAATATTAATATTTATACATTTTTCTTTGAATATGAGAAGGCCATGTTTAACTCCCCTGGTTATTTATATATTCCTCATTATGCTATATTTACTCAAAAGTATTAAAATTCAGGGTATGTTATTTATTTTATTCAAGTATTGTTTCTCCAAATTTTAAATTAATATATTTTTCTTTGTTCCGAAAATTTTAATGTTGTTCTTAACTGTGGAAGTTTAAAGTGTCTGACTTTGTTACAATTATATGACAACTTCTCTATAAAATCTTTCAATAATTTTCTGAATTTTACGTATGCAACGAAATATAGGTAACCACATTCTAGACTGAAATTTCATTCTGTAGGCAAATGATGTCAGCCAGTAATTTTGACGTTCATTTTACGTCATGCTAAAGCATTTTTTTGTAGTAATAAAATTATTACCAGGGGAGTTAAACATGGCCTTCTGATATTCTAAGAACAATGTATAAATATTATTTTTTTGAAGCTTTTTTATTTTATAAGGACCATGTTATATAGTTAGAAACAGCGTGGAGGTAAAACATAATTAAGGAAAGCTATAAAAAAATATCCCATGGAGCCGAGCATGTCCAAACTCTAATTCATATTACTACCCTCCACCCTCCCCCTCCCCCCCCCCCCCCCCCCCCCCCCCACCCAAATTAACCTTTCTTACCAAATATCAAATATGGAAGAAAAATAAAAAGGAAAAAGAGGAATAAAAAATCTTACCAAACATTGAAGGAAAATTAACAGAAAAATATATGAAGGATGTTATTTTGGAATATTTGTTTGGAATGTACCATTGTGTGTCAATATCAAAGAGACACTCCAAAAATAATTACACAAATTTTAATAATTTAGAGTATGTGTTTGAAGTGTTACCACTGTGGATGCTTGGAGCGTACCCTATCTCCTCTATATTATTTTCTGGGTCCACTAAAATTAACCGTTTTTACCAAACATAAAATAAATTAAGAGGAGGGATGAAAAATATTACCAAACATGAAGTAAAGTAAAGAAGAAAAAGAGGGAGAAAGAGGAGGTTAATTTGGAGCATTTAGTTGGAATTACCATTGTGTGCGAATATTAAGGAGACACTCTAAATATAGTAATTTATATAATTTATAATAATTTAGAATATGTGTTTAAAGTATCTCCATTGTGGATGTTGTTACATAAACAATATAAAGGGAACCACAGATATCAACTGTAGGGTCCCACACCATATTGAAAGATCAGATAATATGCAGGACTTACGTAGATAGCTTGGGATGATTGGTTTATAATGAAGTTTGCTGTTGTGTAGATCTGGCGGAAGACGATGAACTGGAAAGAATAAAAAAAAAAGATTAGTCAGAGAAAGAAAGAGACCGACTTCGGTAAATTACTTGGTCTAGACCCATCACATAGTCGGTTGGTCGGTATGGTCGGTCGGTTGGTTGGTATGGTTGGCCGACCCGTTTTTGAGTTCTCTGTCACAAAAAATCTCTCTTTTTTCTTCATGGAATTCAATTACTAAAATTAGAATTAGTGTATAATATAATAACACTAGCGGATAACCCGTGCCATAATGGCACGGACACGAATCCGGCCTTCTCGAGGCGTGCAGGCACCGGGCCAGTGCCAGGGAGTTCCGGACGGAGACGCGGCCTCCGAACCCGGCCTTCTCGACGTAGGCGTGCAAGCACCAGGCCAGCGCCAGGGACCCGCGCCCGGCGGAGGCGGACAAGGCAAAGACCAAGGTGGCGGCGTTCGGGGCGACGTGGGACCTCATGGAGGTGAAGACGCGCAGGGCCGTCGCGGGACGTCCGAGGAGGAGGGCGTGTTCGTGGAGCGACCTGGTGGCGGCGGCGGCGGGTGGTGGTGTTGAGCAAGGAAGAGAAGGTGTGGGAGTCGGGAGGGACGCGGCAGCGGAGCATTTGGGAGTAGATGTAGAGTGGGTCGGCGGAGATGGAGATGGCGATGGCGGTGTTGAAGAAGAAGGGGTTGGGGTTGGTCATGGCGGAGAAGAGGGAGGCTGCTTGCGACGAAGGGATTGCGGAAGAGGCCGGCGACGACGGCGTGGGCGAGGATGGAGCGGAGGCGGCGAAGGAAGGGTCGGCGTTGGCGGCGCGGTGAAGGAAGCTGCTTGTGACGAAGGGGTTGCGGAAGAGGCCGACGACGACGGCGTTGGCGAGTATGGAGCGGAGGCGGCGGAGGAGGGACGGTGCAAGAGGAGCTGGAGGCGGGGGTGCCGTTGGAACAACCGGTTGCACCGCACCCAACATGGTACCTCCTCCTCTCTTATAGAGAGGGGCAATTTAGTCCTTTTATCATCGTTGAACCAAAGCACATGGGTCGGACCAAAAATCTACTGTGCTTTATATTATAGACTAGTGGATAACCCGTGCCATAATGGCATGGACACGAACCCGGCCTTCTCGACGTAGGCGTGCAGGCACCGGGCCAGCGCCAGGAAGTTCCGGACGGAGACGCGGCCTCCGAACCCGGCCTTTTCGACGTAGGCGTGTGTCACTTCCCGTTCCCAGAATACGTATTTTAAATACATGTACTGCTGGAATGTATTATTTAATATATATCATGTATTGTTCTGTATTTAAACTCCTTTAATTTCTCGCTAATTAATTTTCTGTATTTTACTTTCAGCATTTTAATTTCTGTTTTCTTTTGGGTCGGCCTGAGTTAGTTTATTTTCTGGCCTTGGTTGGTTCAACAAACCCAGCTTCCCACCTACCACCACTCCTTCATTTAAAGCCCCATTTCCCTTTCTCTCTCTTCATTACTTCACCATTACTCTTCTTCTTCCTCATAAACTCTTTTCCTACCTACCTGGCCGCATAGGCAAGTGCCAACTTGCTTCTTGATGGATCTCCATTTTTGTTGTTCCATTGTCTTTCTCTCAAGATTCTTAGATACTTTAGTATTTAGTAATTACAATTTCCATGGCTCATTTCATGTAGATTTAAGTTTAATGCATTTTTGGATTTCTTAGGTTTTGATCTAGCTAAACTTTGTTATTTCTAAGTTTTGATGGTTCCATGTTGTAGAGAATTTCGTTTTAACCCCATTTTGACCTATGGAAGTCCAGATTTGGGCTTGGAATGAAGGATTTAGAGAGCTTGGAAGAAATGGCTTCCATGGTTCTGTTCTCGGAAAAGTGGAGAAGAAGAACAGTGCTTGACCGCATGAGTTTTCATGCGGCAAGTCTTCCTTGGCCGCATGGCATTCCCCAGCCGCATGGCGCTTTCTGGCCGCATGAACCATTTAGTTCTCGACCGCATGAACATGTTGCATTCCGAGCCGCATGAGCACATGATCTCTCAGCCGCATAAGCGCTTATTAGTTCTCAGCCGCATAGGCTTGGTGATTCGCAGCCGCATATGCATTCAGTCATTCTTAAGCCGCATAAGGATAAGTTCCTTCAGCCGTATAGGCCTGATGTTTCTCAGCCGCATGGCCGCATGACATTTTCAGCCGCATGAAGCTCATTAGCCGCATGAGAACATAATCTTCTCAGCCGCATAAGGCTTGTTAATTCTGGCTGCATGACTTGTTAGTTTCTTAGCCGCATAGGCATCCAGTCCATTCAGCCGCATAGGCTTGACTTTCTGAGCCACATGTGACTTGTTATCCCCAGCCGCATGTGACTTGTTATTCCCAGCCGCATGTGACTTGTTATTCTCAGCCGCATAAGACTCGAATCCCAGCCGCATGAGTTCGAGACCCGAGCCGCATAGGGTCCCTATCCCCAGCCGCATAGACTTGTTATTTCTTAGCCGCATATGCATGTTTTAATTCAGCCGCATGAACTCTGGCCCTAATATCTTTTTGGCCGATTCTTGTCCCAAATTGGCATTGATTGACATTGATTGATTGTCTTGGCATTTATTAACATTAATTATTATCTTGATTTATGATTGATCATGCGTTCCTAGTTGGAACTAAGAGACTGGCTAGTCGTCTTATTGAATGGAATGAATAAGACACGTTCATATATGATGAACTATGGTAATCGATTAGCCGATCCCGAATATTGGCACATAGATACATGCAGGCTTCAACTTATTAATTTATTATACAAAGCAGCATGAGTACTTTATGGTCAAGGCATGATTATTCCGTGGTTAGTTTTGATTGTTGCATTACGCTATGTAAGACCTACAACCTAACCGCACGGGTATCGTTGTAGAGTTGTGCATGTCGTGCTTGTACGAAAGTACTCATTTTGAATGACCATGACCCACGGCATGGAATTTCACTTAACATAGAGGCTATTAAGTTAAATAAAATAATGATTGCATGGAGAGAATGGATTCCCGAGTTCTTACATGGCAGCCATCTTTGGGACTATTAGTGCCCGACAGGACGGCTGGTTCCCACAGATACTGCAAATCTGCCACACGGGTAGGGAACGATATCTGCTTATATTATTTATTGTATATTGTATATTGATGACGGGCGTCCCGCTGGGACTCGTCTAATTCATGATTGGCACAATTGATTGATTGGATAGACTAGCCTTGCTTGTACATAGTAAGAACTGAGGAATCCTCATTGCATAATTTCAGGATAACTTGTCTCACCGTAGCAAGCCGTAGTAGTTGAATGGTCGTCTTAAATTAATTTGTTTGTGTACTGTATCTACTCTGTTACCTAACTGAGATGATCAGAATGTCAGGACATGACGGGCCAACTTCTGTCCTTGTTTGGTTGGGAGGTTGGTTCGAAGTGTCGTGATGTTATGTGAATCTTAGTAGCTAGCAGAGATCTATTATCATATTTTCTCATTACTGGTTTTAATTCCTCATATCGTGCTCCCTTGCGGTACTTGCTATTAGAGGTCTAACCTCTCTGGTTTTGCATGGCCAGATTTAGAGTCGGTCCCCGAGGACTCAGCTTACTTCTACCTCTAAGATGGTCAATACTAGAGAAATGATCGCAGGAGGACTCGAGTGGGTTCTTTACTTCCCCGCTCGTTTTGTTATTTACTTTATACTTGCCGTTTGGCACCGACATGTTAGTCGGATGGTCTTGTAATTACTTTTGCATAATTGTAACTAAAGTCAGACTGCAGCTGATAAACAATTGTGTATACTTTGCTACATCATCTGGCTAAGTTTTGTAATGTAATGCCCCGTTTCGCACGGTGCATTATGATGAGTCGTTGATTCGAAGAGTTGCGTTGACCCGATGAAGTATCGATGCGAATCGATGCAAGTATTACGTTGGCCAAAGGTAAGCTTTGAGT
Source organism: Iris pallida (assembly GCA_029216955.1). Classification (NCBI taxonomy): domain Eukaryota; kingdom Viridiplantae; phylum Streptophyta; class Magnoliopsida; order Asparagales; family Iridaceae; genus Iris; species Iris pallida. The sequence continues at coordinate 751,177 of JANAVB010019200.1, forward strand.
TGATTGGAATCTATGAATCGAATCGATGTAAAGGATAAGTTCCGTTTGAGCAAGTGCTGATGTTAGTTGATCTGGTGTGCAGGCTATGCATTTATGCTGAATTACGGATCGTGACATGGGCGTGGCAGGCCAGTAAGTCGAGTAGTTCAAAGGAATGGCTAAGTCCGAGAGTTAGCTATGCGACCAAGTTATGGAAGCGAGCCGCTTTAACTCGGCGAAACGACAAGGCGTATCGACTTAAGGTGGGCGGGTTCTTGACTCTCTCTCCCTATTCCTTCACGTCTAATAAAATATGTCATTGTATGCGTAAGATGTTATCGAGTTAGCGAGCGTGGCTCGGTGACGAAAGGTCCAAGTATGTGTTGAATATTAATATAGAACATTGAACATTGAACAATTGAAGCGACGTACATCAACTGTACGGGTCACGGTAGGGCGGTGATGGTAGAACATTGAAAGACAATATTGAGATGTGCATCATGTGTACGGCTCCGAGAACATTGAACACTAGGCGTAGAACATGGATTACGGCGCTGAGCGTCCCCTCGTGCACGGAAGCTAAGGAATAACTAAGTAACTACGGAACTAGGCTTTGAGAATGACTTACGAATGGTACGCGTTGAATATGAGTATGAGATGACTAAGCCGTTGGGCGTCGTGCATCAATATGGATGTGTTGGGGCATAACACCGACGGAGCTCCCCATGCGGATGGTGGATTATGTTTATGAGACGCGAATATGTTTATGGTGCGAGACTATGTTTATGGAACGGAGGATTGGTTGGAACGATATGAATTATATGCTATGGTACGTATTGCATGGTCAATGGACTCGGATTGCCCGTGTACGGGTGCGGCTTCCCTCGGACGGTTACGCCGAGGCACCGGGACCGTTCGGCCTAGGAGGGAATTATGTGTGGTATTTATGGTGCACATCATTCGGACGGATTACGACCGTCCAGTGCTGTGATAAGCTATGATATCCGTAAGTTTGGGATCCTTCGGATACTGGGCTAGCAACCCGTATCGAAGTGATTGTAGGCTTACACATAAGAGATGCCAAGTCCATTACGGTGCGAAACACCGTGACCTTCATATAGATAGGGCCGGTGGGCTGAGATGAGAGCTGGGTGCAGGCGCAGGGCCTGCCACCCTTATGCATATGTTTACGGTTATGATTGGTCGGTTGCACGAATCGTATGATTGCTTATGTAAGTTCTAACCATGGCAGGCTAGGCAAAGAGGAGCGGGGTGAGCACGAATCACTATGTTTATGTTTCAGATTATGTCTAACTGTATCTGCTGCAGGAACACGGTATGGGACACATTATGATAAGTTGCTATATATGAAGATTGCCATGAAACTGATCCTAAGGCTAAATAGAAAGATCACCAAATTAAGATGCATGTTTCACTAAAGATACTTAGTGTTTGGCTTGGGTGCGAGCGGGTCTTGATCAGTGCGAAGCGAGGACGAAAGCACTAATCCCCCACTAGTTTATGTGCAGGTTCAGATATGTTCGGCTCGGGGCGGAGCTTGGCTTGGACGTGCCGAGGCATGGAGTCCTTGGCGTTCAAGAGGAGCTACCGGCCAGTAGGGCCCTACACCGTACCCACTCCATACTCCGCTGCATACTCCGCTCCATACTCTGCCAGCTCCATACTCCGCTGCACGTCCTCTAGCCAGTCGTCTGCATAAAGGATGCCCTCCATGCCCGTGAAGTCCCTGGAGCTCATCTTCCTAAAGTCTAGTACTGTCCCCGGCCTGGACTGCTGCTGGTACGGCTGCTGGCCAGTAGGGCCCTGCACCGTACCCGGTGCCACTCTCTCCACTGCTGCCAGTGCAAGCTGATGCGAGTTTCCATACTCTGTCTCAGCATCTCAATCTGACGGTGTGACGCCTCCGACTGGCGCTGCGATGCCTCTGCCTGGGCCCGCTGAGTCTCCATCATCTGCTGAAGGAGAAGGAACATATGATGTGTATCCGTCGGTATCGGTGGTGGTGGCGGCAGTATCCCTGGAACAACGGCCGAAACCCTCTGGGGTGGAGGTAGTAGACCTCCCTGTGCAACTGCCGGGGTCTCCGGGATAGTGGAATCACTGGGGGCAGTCTCGTGAACCTCCTTCTCAGCCTGATCAGATCTATCGGGCAAGCTACTCGATCCAGTGGCCTGCGGGTGCGTCTTCGTCATCCTGGAGACGAATCGAAACAAAGAGATCAATATGGCACATGAGTAGATTTATCAAGGAAGGACAGTTAATTTAATACAAGGGAAGTAATTATGATAATCAAAAGATCAGAAATTTTCCTAGGTGTGATTGAGAAACTCCTATCATGTCCTAGGTCCTACGTCCTAATTGCAGGCTCGTAATTAGTACTCCAAGTCGAGCACCATTACGAGATCGTACTAACTGCATGCGACACAGACCTGCATGGGCCACCACAAAAACGTGTCACGACCCGCACCCTGATTAGGGGCACGAGAACGTGGGTACGTCCAGCCTACGCCGCAGTGTCGGCGGTAGAACGCTGTATAGGTCATCTATAACATCTAACATCTAACAACAAGATATATAAACCTGTCATCTCCGCACGGAGGTATAACATAACATCTCAACTCTATATCTCAAACACAAGTCTAGGAAAGATAGAGCATGATATGGAATCAGATAAAAGGAAGAAACTGAATATAAATAGAGTTATCACACCCCACAAAGTAGATGTCCAACACAAATAAGTACAAGACCTGAAATATAACTAAGTCACAACTAACAATCGGAACAATCCGATACAAAATGAAAACTATAAACACTAGACTAGACTAGGCACCCTCTACTGAGCTAGATGCTCCTCAGGCTCCTGAAGGTCACCCTCATGTGTCCCATAGAAGGAAGGACAGTCACCATCATCATCTGTAATATTTTCAACAGGTCCAGTCAGGACAGGAACGAGCACAATACATCTCACGCAGTTCTTATCATGTTGGGAAATGTAAAGCATGCAAAGAGTAAGATACATGGACTGTAAAGAAATATATATAAAAACGAGAGAGATTTGATAACTGGAAATATCTATATATATAATAAGTAAGAACTGTAGGTAACCTGTGATTTAGAGCATGAGATGGTTATATAAACGGGTTAGGACAATGCAAGGGTAACTCCATCATACGTGAGTGTACTATGGACATATACATGATTTCACAAGATTTCACAAGATGGGATTTTGATCACATAACCATTTCCTACTCACCCTCCCCAATCAATACACAAGGATCCAGTCAAGTTACGTTACTTTGCACAAGAGGTTTTTATCATGTTTGCTCACGTGATCATGAGAGTACAAGATTGCACAAGAGTATACATGAATAGAGGTGTACATGAAATACAAGATGTTCGTGAAAAGCACATGACAACTGTATTTGATATACCCCGAGGGGGATAACATCGCATGACAAGATCCATATAGTACCAATCCGTGATAATAATGTGACAGCATCATGTAAAGTAATCTAAAGCAAGAATATAAATCCTAACAAGTATGAAATGATCAAAGAATGTACTCGCATGTCACCCTGTATGACTGATATGAATAGATGTCCGAACTGGTGTCACAGAGTCCTATTTAGAGTAAAACAGGTCATAATATATCCACAATGGTAAAATTAGAGTATACAATGCATACTACATGATTCTAGGTCAATCTGGTCAAAAGTCAACTCTTGGTCAACTCTGATCAACTCTAAAGTCAAACTAGGTCACAGAAAATCAAACTAAGTCAAATAAGGTCAAACAAGGTCAAACTAGTCTAATCTAGGTTAAAGTCAACTCTTGGTCAATATTCTAGCCAAACTAGTCAAGTTATCTAGGATTTTGGTTAACAATGGTCAGACTAGTCAAATACTAGTCAACATGATCAATCTAGGTCAAGTCTAGGTCAAACTTTGACTAACTAAGGTTTTGGGTCAAACAAAGACTAGTCAACAAGGTAATTAGGTCAATGGTCAACTATCTAAGTCAATACTCCATAAGACTAACTCAAACCATGACACAACCTCTAAGTATTCCACTTAACCCCATACATATTTTAAATTACATAGGACTATCCTCATACCCATATGGTCAAACATAAATCAATTAGTTAGGATTTAGTCAAACTTTAGTCAACTAGTCCTTCTATGTTCATCTAAGCCATCTCTAGGTCAATTAGGTCATGGTTGACCTATAGTTGACTTTGGTCAACAATGGTCAATTATCTAGACAAACTAGGTCTACTAGTCAAGTTAGGTCAAACATGGTCAGACTAGTTAAACTAGTCATTTTAGGTTAATCCTAGTCAATTCTAGGTTAATTAGGTCAAGTTTGACCTAAGGTTGACTTTGGTCAACTCTAGTCAAACAAGGGTCAACTAGTTAGGTCATGGGTCATTAGGTCAATTAGGGTTAGCCCCTAATGGCCATAGGCTAATGTCTATAACCCATAGGCCAGTAACTTATAGGTTCTATGTAAACCTATATCTAAAAAGTATAGTATCACATATATATACATAACTATATATATATATATATATATATATATATATATATATATATATATATATATATATATATATATATATATATATATATATATATATATAAAGAAAAAATATATATATATATATATATATACAAATATATCAAATATATATATACTAATATATACCATATATATATATATATATCTACATAACCTACATAACCTATATATATATATATATATATATATATATATATATATATATATATATATATATATATATATATAGAGAGAGAGAGAGAGAGAGAGAGAGAACAATAGAGAGAGAGAGATGTGAGAGAGTGAGAGAGATAGAGAGTGAACAAGAGAGAGAGAGAGAGATGGGAGTGTGTGTGTGGGGTGTGTTCTCTGATTCCTGGAACCACACACACACACACAATACATACATAAATATATACACACACCCACACATACCTATACATACACATATATACACTCACATACACATACACATATACCCACACACTCATATACATATATACATATATATACAATATATATACACACAATTTTACATATATTTATACATAAAAATCAGTTTGAAAATGGATTACAAAATCTGGAAAAATACCAATATCTGAACCCCAGTGCACTGTGCACTCGATCAATGGGTAAACCCAAATCCGAGTCAAAAATGACCTAAGGCCCGAAACCCAAGGTTGGTAATCGTGTCCCACAGTGTCCCCTAGCATCTAGGGTGCCTGACACAAAGTCTAGACACGACACGACGTGTCCAACCCTCTAAAAACCTAAACAGGTAAACACTGACACACACACGCAAACACTGCGTCGTGCACGTGTCTACCTAGCTCTAGGACACGACACACGCACACACGTGTCTCATGCTCGTGCAAGAAGGTGCGTCTGGGGGTTGTGCACGTGTCCAAGTGCCTGCCCTGTGTCCACGTCACTCCAGGACACGACACGAGGTCCGTATCAGTCGAGAAAACTCGACTAATACACGCGGTTTGGCACCGCGTCGTACAGCGGTGCACGTGTCTCGTGGACACGACACGAGTCACGTGGGGCCTCGTGGTCATGTCCACGTGTAGTCCACGTGTTGGGCTACACACTCGTGTCACCACGAGGTGTCCACGTGGTGTCTAGACACGACACGAAGGCCGTGTCCAAGTAAAAAACCGGGTCTGTGCGTGCAGTCTGTGACCCGTGCGAGTGCGAAACTTTGGGGGCATGTTCGCAGACATTGCCCCTGTGTCCATATCAAATTTTACGTGTCCTAGTGCTCTGTGCAGTGAGCACGAACAGCGTGGTAGCAGGGCACTATTCGTGTGCATCGTGTAGTGAGTTCGTGTCCGTTTTGGACACGGACACGACTCGGATTCGTGCTCAGTAAGTTAGGGTTAGGGTTAGCAAGGTTAGGGCTACCTGAAAATGCAATTTGTTCTACATTTTACAGAAGTCAAAACCTTTGGGGCAATTCATCAAACATGGTTTTATAACCTAGGATACGTGTCCGATACGGACACCAAACCAAATCTACTTCCTACCAAACTTGACCCACAGTTAGGGTATACCTATATGCATGCATTTATGAAGAAAAATCACAGTATTAACAAGGTTTGAGGGTAATTACCTATTGAGTGAAAACTCAATGAAAAGCCTAGAATAGGGGGGTGTCCACTTCTCTTGGTGAAGTCCTAGCCTTGTGAAACTTTGATTGCTAGCCTCCCTTAGCACCCTTGATGTTGTAGGGTCTCAATGCAAAAGACTAGAGGTGATTTGGATCAAAAATGATCAAGTTATGATCTTGTGAAGGAATGGGAATTTTAAGGTTTAATGAAATGTAAAAGGGTATGTAAATGAGATGGGTAGTGACTAAATAGGATGGGGGGGTGCCCTATGGCCGGCCAAGACAAAGGGGGGGGTGTCCTTGGGTTGCTTCCAAGTTAAGGAAGGTTGACTTCTATGTAAAGGTAGCTTCTTGGAAAACTTTGTGTTTTTGGAATATATCTATAAAAATAGTTTCTTTCAGTGCCAAAACATAATCTAGTTATTTTACCAATATTTTATGTAGCGCCCCGCTTTGATACCAATTTGTATAGCGCGGACAGTATTTAACGACATTATCATTTTCCCCCAACTCATGCAATGTTTCATTTTCCTCAAGTCGTACTCCCGATTTAGCGTCCCGCAGGCACCAAATTGTCCGAGGCATCATAACCCACAATCGCCGTTTCATAATATTTTGCAGCACTTGAAATAGTCTATCTTTTTCTGTAAACCTTAAACTTTTCGGTTTATGTGAAAAACTTGTATTTGTAAATCGATACGTTTTTCCCGAGTTCTTGACTTAGTGATTCGGCCTTCTTTTCTATTCTGTCCCGCAAACTTAATCCTTGCTTCGAATCCATTCAAATCGAACGATGCCAAGTTAATTGCATGCCAATCCACTAAGTCAAGAACTCGGGAAAAACGTATCGATTTACAAATACATGCAATTAACTTGGCATCGTTCGATTTGAATGGATTCGAAGCAAGGATTAAGTTTGCGGGACAGAATAGAAAAGAAGGCCGAATCACTAAGTCAAGAACTCGGGAAAAACGTATCGATTTACAAATACAAGTTTTTCACATAAACCGAAAAGTTTAAGGTTTACAGAAAAAGATAGACTATTTCAAGTGCTGCAAAATATTATGAAACGGCGATTGTGGGTTATGATGCCTCGGACAATTTGGTGCCTGCGGGACGCTAAATCGGGAGTACGACTTGAGGAAAATGAAACATTGCATGAGTTGGGGGAAAATGATAATGTCGTTAAATACTGTCCGCGCTATACAAATTGGTATCAAAGCGGGGCGCTACATTTTATCCATTTAATTTAATTCTTAATTAATTCTATACGAGAGATAATTACGTTCTAACTACGAGTTACACATCCAATCCAACCACCCAAAAGAATCAACATCAACCACCCAGAAAAGAAAGTAAAACCTACACTATGCAATACAGGGGCACAGCTAATCATCCTAGAGTTATGGGCTTATGCCTTTTACAATTCTTTTACATAAAATAAGAGGGAAATGTTTAGTTCCTAATTAAAATGTGCAGTAAATAATTATAATAAATAACTTAAACATTAAATGAAATAATTTAAATCAAAAGTTTGGAGGCTCAGACTCGGTCTATCGTCGCAACCAGCTAATACCTCAATGCCCGGTCGGACCGGTGCGTTTGCATTTCGCTAGGGCCCACAGACCGGTACGGTCGTCGCCCAAAAATCAGTTTTAAATTCATTTTCCGAAAACCAATTTGGAATCCAAATAAATAAAGTTTTGTAAAAATTTGGGCAGCATTTCCTCTATTTCGGGACAACCCAAAACTGGGAAATACGCCAACAAAATCCTGCAATTTTTCCCAACCAAAGAATAACCCATTTATACCGAAAATATAACCACAGAAATTATTTTCCAACCAACAGAACCTTCCCGAAATACTCGAGAATTCCGAAATCAAATCAACATCATAAAAATCTCAGCAGACCACATCACAAAATGTTAACGTAGCTAACTGAACTACCACGTAGCTAAACCGGATTTCCGAGGGGAAACCGGGGACCGTTATCATCATCGACTACCAATAAAATGCAACGGGGCAGAGAATTTATACCTCGGGATGCTCGGCTAGAGCTCTCAGATGATATAAAAAGAAAGAATAGAAATAGTCCAGCACAGCGACGTTCCCGAAATAGCTGGAACCAGCGTCGCCGAAGAAATACCGAAGAGATCCGAGGCTAGGGCACGACGGCAGGGAGTGCCAAAGGGCACGGTCGGCGGGAAACGCGGCTAGAGGGCAGCGCTATCAATGGACAGCAGCGCTGTCGGCGTCGGGGAATGCTGACAGGGGAGATAGGCTCGCGGGGAAGCGCGAGGGAACGCGCCGGAGAGGAGACGGGCGGCGCGCAGGAAACCGCGAAGTCGCCGGAGGGTGGTCGGACCCGCGGGAGAGGGCGCGGGGAAGGGCGCACTGGAAGGGGAACCGCCGACGTTGACGGTCGGCCAAGGTGTTTCTGGGAGGCGCCAAGGGGCGAGATCGCCGGAGTCGCGCAGAGGGGAGTCGTGCGGCCGGAGGGTGGCGGCGCACGGGCACACGCCGGAGACAGCGCTGGAGTGCGCTGTCAGGGTCGGCGACGGGCGGATCTGGACGGCGCAGAGGGCAAAGGGGGCGCGGGGCGGATCTGGACGGCGGGCGGGGTTCCGCCGTGGTCGGCCGGCCGCTCGGGGAGGGCGCGGTCGACTTGGCCGGCGTGGGGGCGACGGAAATCGCGCGCTGCTGGGGCTAGGCGCCGGAGTGAAGTCGGGGCCGTCGGGATCTCGGCGGGGCGTCGGGGCTCTAGAAGGGTTTGGGGAAAGGAAAGCTTAGGGAAAGGAAAGTTTATAAGGAGGAGGAAAAATAAAACGGTGAAGGGGGTTTGCTGTGGTGCTCTTCCTTCTGGAGGAGTAATAGCGGTGCTTTAAATGGGGAGGAGTGGATTTATTCTCTGTAATGAGAATAAAGAGTGGGGGAAGTTGGAGTGGTGATGGTGAGATGGGAGTTATAAGGTGGAGTGGAGTTGGGGGTTTAGAATAGGACGGGTGCTGACCAATTCGTGGGGAGTGAGGTGCTGGTCCTACGGGACCAGCCCAAAATAATAATAATTTTTTTTTAATAATAATAATTAGCCAAGTCAAAATCAAATTTTAAGAAAATGGGATTGGGTTTGGCTCAGGCCTGGGTCTGGGTTCGGACTCGGGTCTGGGTCTAAATCAAAAGTCCATGTTGTTAATATTTTCGAAATCATTTTCCACTCAAAAATATTTATTAATAATAATATTAATAATAATAATAATTTTAGAAAAATGCTACTAATAATAACACCACTCTATTTAATAATTAACTACGAATTAATGGGTTTCACAATCTTCCCTCCTTAGAAAATTTCGTCCTCGAAATTCAAAAGCAGGGTAGGAGATTCAAACAGGTACGGGTACTACGCCCATAACTCAGGTCCAACCATAAGAATTTCTAAGGCAGTCGTGGATGAGACGATTTAGGGACAAGTTTTTATTTATGATATCATCCATGCAGAAAAGTATAAAAGCGAACCAAAATACACGAGGTTGATCAGACCATCATGCACCGGTCCTGATTAGACAATATTTTAGTGGGTGCACCCAATAAAATACCGTCATGATCAAGCTTGACAAAAAAATTGCTTGCAAAACTAGGCTAATTTAGCAGCATCAGTCAAGTTTAGAACGAAAAGATAAGAGTTATGTGATGGCTCAAATTCTGATCTTCTTCTCACCTCTAACTACACTTGCAACTGGTTTCTCTGGCACTGAAAGGTTGAGTCCAATCTTCAGCTCTGAATTATCCAATATGGGACTCGAATCCGGAATGTAGCGTCTGAGCTGGCTCAACTTTCCTGCTCTGCTAACACTGATCGTTCCTCTGGTAGGAGAAAATCTTCACAAAAGACGCTATCTCCTTCTTCAAACTCCACTGATTGACGATGCCAACTTGGTAGTTGTTGTAAGGAAACTCTACCAATTTTAAATGATCTTCTCCAAGATCCTCCAATTTCCAAAACACAAGATCTAACATATCTTCAGGCGTCTGGATTGACCTCTCTGCTTGCTCGTCCCGCGGTACTCCATGAATCCGGTAGATGTGCCTCTCGTACAATGCTGCCAATCTTCTTTAGTGGATAAACCAACTTTGAAAGGAATAAAGTGTGCTGACTTAGTCAGTCGGTCCACTATAATCCAATTGGTGCCCTTCCCTCCTTAGGAACAAGGCAAACCTCACTCAAAGTTCATTGTTATATGCTTCTACTTCCACTTCGAATTGTCCAGCGGCTCCAACAAACTTGTTGTTCTCTTGCTAAATTCCTCATGTTGACAACTTTACATCTAATCCCATACCTGGAATTGTCCTTCTTTATTCCATAACACCAATCAATGGAGGCATATTCCGATACATCTTATTATCTCCTGAGTACATAGAATACTGCGACTGGTGCATTTCTTTCATCAACTCGTTCCTCCGTTTGTCAGCCGATACGCAAAGTCCCGTACCATTCTTCAGAGTTCCACTGCTGATCAATTTAGAAACCCTCAAGTGTTCCTGCCAACACTTGATCTCTAAGCCTGCAAGGTGCCTCGTTTTGAAACTACGTTCTCTTGATTTTGTCCATCAGCCTCGAACTTCATCAATACTGAATCAGCATTCAGCTCCGTCCTTCTATCTCCAGGTAGTATAACCTCCAGTCCAAACTTCTCGATGTCTTCTAGTAGGTGCCACTCCTTGGTTAAGAACATTGCCACTGGGTATCGACTAAGTGTATCAGCGATCACATTAGCCCTACCCGGGTGGTATAGCGGGTCGATGTTGAAATTCTTCATCTGCTTCAGCCATCTTCTCAGTCTAACATTCAGCCCTTTCTGAGTGAAGACATATTTCAGACTTTTGTAGTCCGTATATATTTTCACTCCCTTTCCATAGAAATCATGCTTCCATAGCTTCCAAGTAAAGATAATTGCAGCAAATTTCAAATTAGGTGTGGGATAATTCTCCTCATGAGTCTGTAGTTGCCTATATGTGTAAGCAATTACTTTCCCATGTTGTTGAAGAACACAGTCCAGTCCTTTTTCAGAGGCATTACTGTAAATTGAGAAACCACCAGTTCCTGCGGGTAGCGCAAGGATTGGTGTAGTGGTAAGTCTCTTCTTCAGCTCCTTAATATCGCCTGGCAATCTTTCGTCCAGATGAACTCTTCATTCTTCCAAGTGAGCTTCGTCATCGGCTCAGCAATCTTGGTGAAATCCTTCACGAACTTCTGATAGTAGCCAGCCAAGTTCAAAAAACTTCCGAATTGAACTTGGGGTATACCACTTTTCAACAGCAGCTATCTTCCATCGAAATTTCTTCTCTTGACAACATGGAAAAAAAATCCACCTTGTCAAAGAAAATCCACGTTCAGATAACTTACCATAAAACTTCTTTTTCTTCAAAGTTTCCAGAACTTTCCTCAGATATTCTTCATGCTCTTCTTCAGTCTTCGAATATATCAGAATGTTATCTATGGAGAAGATAAACTGATTCAAATACTCATGAAAAACTCTGTTCATGAGATTCATGAACACAGCAAGAGCATTTGTCAGTCCAACGTCATGACCAAGGAAAACTATCCATACTTGGTGTTGAATGCCGTCTTGGGAATGTCCTCTTTCCTGACCTTGATTTGATGGTAGTCAGATCTTAAGTCAAACTTCGAAACACCCTAACTCCACACAACAGATCAAACAGATCCTCGATCCGGGCAGAGGGTACTTGTTCTTTAGTGTCTGGTAATCGATGCACATCCGTTGTTCCATCCTTCCTGGACACAAACAAGATAGGTGTTCCCTAAGGTGAAGTTCCTTCCTGAATAAATCCTAGAGCCTTCATTGATCTGGTCCTTCATCTTCTATGAATCCCGAGTCTGCATCATGCCTTATTGTAGGAGGCAAGGTCTGCTGGATAGGAAGAGACTCCCTAGGTTGTGGCCTAACAGGTGGCGGCGTTCGGGACGGCGTGGGGCCTCATGGAGGCGAAGACGCGCAGGGCCGTCGCGGGGCGTCCGAGGGCGGCGAGGCCCGAGACGGCGGCGGTCTAGGAGACGTCCATGTGCGGCATTCCATCGAACACCCGCAGGACGTGGTCGGCGGAGCCGCGTCGGGAGTAGGCGGTGAGCAGGACGGTCTGCACGAAGGGGTCGTACTGGAATCCGAGGAGGAGGGCGTGTGCGTGGAGCGACCTGGTGGCGGCGGCGGCGGTAGTGGTGTTGAGCAAGTAAGAGAAGGTATGAGAGTTGGGAGGAACGCGACGGCAGAGCATTTGGGAATAGATGGAGAGTGGGTCGGCAGAGATGGCGATGGCGGTGTTGAAGGAGAAGGGGTTGGGGTTGGTCATGGCGGAGAAGAAGGAGGCGGCGAAGGAAGGGTCGGCGTCGACGGCGCGGTGGAGGAGGCTGCTTGCGACGAAGGGATTGCAGAAGAGGCCAACGACGACGGCGTGGGTGAGGATGCAGCGGAGGCGGCGGAGGGAGGGACGGTGCAAGAGGAGCTGGAGACGGGGGTGCCGTTGGAACAACCGGTTACTCCGCACCCAACATGGAACCTCCTCCTCTCTTATAGAGAGGAACAATTTAGTCCTTTTATCATCGTTGAACCAAAACACATGGATCGGACCAAAAATCCACTGTACTTTATATTATATATATCTATTATATTTTGTCGTTGGAGTTCATTTTTTGTTCAATAATTTCGGACAAATACTACATGTTCTATTAACAATTCACCTCATATACATGCTATCAATCTATACGTATGATGTCATTTGTGTCAGACTTTTCAAAATCTTCATTACCTATGAAAAAAAAGTTTTTTTTTTTTTATACTTTTGTCCCATTTAATAATACTAATTTGTTAAAACTTATATTATAAGTTGTTTATTAGGCTTAATCACGGACAACATCTGTTTAACTGTTAAATACGATATTTTACTCATTACAATCTCAAAAATTAGTATTATTAAGTGGAATAAAAGTAACCCCCAACAAAAAAAATAATAATTACACTTACAAAGATTGCTTATAATTATATGACTAGGACTAGCTTTGTTTCATATTCTGTAAGAACAAAAAAGTAATTGAAACTATTTTTTTTTTTTTGGATGACAGTTACATGACAAGCTTAATAATTTCTGGACCTATACGATAGATCGATTTTTTTTTTCTTGTGAATATTTTCTAACTACCAACAATAATGTGAAAAAATAACTTACAAGAAGGTCAAAACTTGAAAGAGTTCATGATATTTACCCTTTCAATATCTCCACGCGAGTCTAAATCGGGAAAAAAAAAACTCTATTTCATTTGAGGTGCATTTTGTAATTAATTATTGGGATCTCATTTTTGGATTAAGTTTGAATATTTCCTAGTCTACCGAATAACAATCTAATTTATTTATAATAGTGTGACGAGTGCCCTTGTGAAATTCTTTTTTGGAAGAATATTTTTTGTTTGAAGATGGACTTTTAGGAAATTACTGGAGACAACACACGTGATAGAAGGTATGATATCTTTTTAAAAGTGTGATCATTTTTTACCCAAATTACTCTAAAAAATATTAGTTAACAACGTGCAATTTCAAACACCCAGACTCTTATACCCTTTTTCTCTCTCACACCCTCCTCTTTCTCTTTCAATATTTTTCTCTTTCGATACCAATTATTTGTGGTTTCGTACCATATTATAGGGGTTCAAAAGTTTTAGAAATCGTGACAATCAGATTGCAGACGACGAAGGACTGACAAGATTACAACAGTCCTGGCTATTATTAGAACTGCCAGAATTCCGGAAGTTCTAGGACACGTATATTCTAGATTTGACAAAATTTTGGCAGTCCTTGTACATAGAGTTTTTTTATCTTAGGACTGTCAGCATTCTTGCAGTTTTTTGTCGTATCCAATCCGCCTGTCATGATTTCTAAAGTCACCAATAATAATATTCGAAAGAGAAAGAAATAGCAATAAGAAGAGAAATATGCGTGTGATAAAGATAATTTTTCGGTGTTTGAAATGATGTGTTGTTTCTAATAAATTCTATATTGTCTCCTATCATTTTTACAATTTAAGAATGATGGCCACTATTATGCGATAGCACCCAGGGCTTTTGATGGTTACCTTAGTAATTTGCTAATTTTATGGTGGACTTTGAGTCTGTAGGTGCTCATTGGATATACTATCAGGAGTCGAATCTTATAAATCCAGTGTGTCCAAGTTCACATCAGCAACGTCAAACGAACAGACTATCATGATAAGGGACATTATATACCCGACTCACGGACATGTGGACCAGACCTAGAGGTGACTGAACCACACTTGGCCCGCATGATAGACTGATAGTGAACTATGGACAAATAGTAGTACTTCGCCATTTATGATACTTTCTAATAGTTGGACAGGATTTAAGGTGGGGGTGCAACTCTGCTGGGCTAAATCCGAATCCGTTCGAGTAAACCCATTAATAGATTGGGTTATGATTGAAGATACTCGGATCGGATTAAATTTGGGTTAAAATATATAAATCCGATCAAATATCGGATTGGGTTCGGATTCATGTGTCGGATTATCCGAAGAATCCGAAATCCGATTATATATATATATATATATATATATATATATATATATATATATATATATATATATATATATATATATATATATATATATATATATATCAAAGGTCCTGCGGAGGGAGCTCCGCCTCCTGCACCGTCGGATCGGGAGGTTCGTATGGGGCCCGCGCGCACGTCCTCTCGATCCAACGGTCGAGGCTAATTTTCAATTTTTTTTCCACCCAAACTCTTCAACTCCTTATCTTAAATCTTATTTCAGTTTGTATTTTGCAATGATCAAGGCCTAATTGCTATTTGATTATATTTTTAGTATTACCTTTGTTTTAAAATTATTTTAAATATTATATTAAACTCCGATGAATACGAGCCCAACCCGATCCTCCGAATTTGGTGTTGGGCTTCATATGTTGAACCTGGGTCGGGTCGGGCTTGGGCTCGGACTAGGGGTGCAACTCGGGCGGGTTGGGTCGATATATATATATATATATATATATATATATATATATATATATATATATATATATATATATATATATATATCGGATTTCGGGTTCTCCGGGTAACCCGACACATTAATCCGAGTCCAACCCGATTTTTGATCGAGTTCAAATATTTTAATCCAAATCCGGATCCAAATATCTTCAACCCTAATCCAACCCATTAACGGGTTTGCCCGATCGGGCTCGGGTTTAGCCCGCCCGAGTTGCACCCTCGGACTAGGTGTATGATTCATCGGATTGGGCTCGGGTTGACCTCAAATCCGACCCAACCCGTCCGAGTTGCACCCCTAGATTTAAGAGGTACATGTCTAAAATTTTCTTATTTGGGCCCTTCAATCCAAACCACAATACGAGTAAAAATAACTCAGTCAATCGCAATAAATTATTTCAAATAAAAAAAATTTGGGTATCATCTAGGATGGCGCCAGATTCTATTGATGGAGCCATCTTGGGAAATTATTTCTTTTTTTTAAGCAATGGGTAATTGTGGCGAACTCGTCTTCACTGTGACTCGAACTCTGACCACTTGGGCCGCATGCATCTCTCTTAACCACTAGGCTAAAGGTCATTTGCAACTCCTCATCTTCTGCATAAATACAGCTAATTTTATTCCTTTGTGTGAAATTTTCTGTTTATGAATTACAATTTCCTTCAAATCTCCTTATCTGTTATTTTCTTGTCAAAGTTTTGGATCCCATTTGCACTTCATTTTCTTGCTATTTACCTAAAATATATAGTACATTTGTACATTTTTACTGGACATGTATGTGTGTGGGTTATAATACAAAAAAATAATAGTACAATTGAGCAAAAGTTGTTGTTTTTTTTTTCTTCTTTCAAATAAATTGTTTTGGAACAGAGTTTCAATGTTTCCATAAAGACTTAACGGCAAACTTAAAACATATTAAAAATTCAAAAAACTTAGGTGCTTCTGGTCAATCTACAACTACAAGTATCCATAGAAAACCTGTCTAAATGAATATATTAGAACAAACAAAAAAAATCAGCAGAAAGTGCTTTTTAGAAGTAAAAATTGGCCAAGAATGTAAAATGTTTTCAGCTCTCTCTTCTTTGCTTATACTGAGAACAAAAAACGAAAAAGTTGTGCTACAGAAAAAAGAAAGTCAAATATATTCTACTATATAATCTACTATATAATAGAAAAACTGTTAGATTATATTTGTAACTATATAAATATGGCCCATAAGCCCAAACATGTAGACCCTAGCCGTTATATTCACCATCTCCTACACGTCCAATCCGGCGCCGCCGATCCCCTACGCGCCCGCCGCGCCGATCTGACGACCCGACGATCCCGAGGCGCCGATCCCGACGCGCCGACCCCGCCGATCCCGACGCGCCGACCCCGCCGATCCCGACGTGCCGACTCTGCGCCAGATCTTCCCCGTCAGCGCCTGACCGCGCGGCCCGATTCCGACGCGCCGACCCCGCCGATCCCGAGGCGCCGACCCAGCCGATCCCGACGCGCCGACTCCGCGCCGGGTCTTCCCCGTCCGCGCCTGACCGCACGGCACTCCCCGTCCGCGCCGGATCTTCCCCGTCCAGCGCCTGACCGCACGGCACTCCCCGTCCGCGCCGGATCTTTCCCGTCCAGCGCCTGAACGCGGACGATTCGTCGGAGTTGTACAAACTTTTGTACACCCGACATCCGCTCCCCACTACGCGCCAGATTCGGCGCCCCTGATCGCGGCCGATTCGTCGCCTACCCCGTCCATCAGCGGCCGATTCGTCGGAGTTGTACAAAATTTTGTACACCCGACATCCGCGATGGCAGATGATGCTGCGTCCAGCTACTCCGTCGCGACTGACGGTGGCGGTGCACACAACCCAAATTATCCTAATCCAAAGGATCCATATTTTCTGAGTTCTGCTGATCAACCAGGAAATATCATTACTCCTATTGTTTTTCGTGGACCGAACTATGCTGAGTGGTCTCGGTCGATACGTCTCTCCCTGATCTCTAGACGAAAGATCACTTTTCTGGAAGGTACTGAAATCAAACCTGTTAATGATGCTAGTAAATTGCTTGATTGGAGATGTGTGCAAGCGCTATTGGTTCAATGGGTTCTTAATACCATTGATCCGTCTCTGAAGAAATATTTGTCGTACTTTGAGGAGGTATATCCATTATGGAACTTGTTGGAGAAAAGATTTGTTGTTAGCAATGGCACTCGGAAGCAACAAATTAAGGTAGTTTTGGCTGAGTGTAAACAAACGACTTCGATGTCTGTGGAAACCTACTTTAGAAATTTACAGTCTTTGTGGGATGAACAAGCTGCTTATTTTCCATTGCCTACTTGTACCTGTGGTGAACTTGCTACAAAGCTACAGGCTATGAGGGATGAAGACCACTTTCAGGACTTTATGTATAGGTTGAATGCTGAGTTGTATGGTCATACCCGATCTAATCTTCTGGCTCAGGATCCTCAGCCAAGTTTAGATCGGGCATACCAGACAGTCCGTGAGGAGGAGGATATGCGAAAATCTCAGGTCCAATCCGCTGCGGAGGAGGTGTTGGCACAGACTGTCAAGACTTCACCTCATCTCTCTACTACTTCTAATAGTAGAACCTCAGATTCCAGGGACAAATCAGGTATGATCTGTACACATTGCAAGAAAACAGGTCATGATGTTGCAACTTGCTTTGCCAAGATTGGCTATCCAGAGTGGTGGAAGACCCGTCCTCGGCGTGAGGACGGACATGGTGCTGGTGGTAGCAGAGGCCCGGCACCACAGTAGAGACGTGATGGGGGACGCGGTGCTGGTGGCGCAGGGGTTGTTCATCATGTCGCTGCTGCTAGTCATGGTGTCCCTGCTGGTCTTGCTGGGAGTTCGGCAGATATGATGCATGGAGGGTATCCTTCACCGCTCTCAGGTGAACAATGGCAGAAACTGATGAGCTTGCTGGGTAACAACAATCCTTCCAACCCTGGTTCTTCAAACTCTGATCGTCTGATGGGTAAGAATTCTTCTGTCCCTTGGATATTCGATACTGGGGCTACTCTTCATGCGACAGGTTCTCGTGACTGTTTAGTTGATTGCTTTGAGGGCCCTGTCTGTCCTGTGATTTTGCCTGATGGGAGCACTATTGAGGCTATTCTGAGAGGCAAAGTATTTTTGACTGCTTCATTGGTGTTGACAGATGTTCTTTATGTTCCGACATTGACTTGCAATTTGATCTCTGTCTCATAATTGATTGGTGCCAGAAATTGTGATATGTTATTTACTCCTGATTTGTGTTTTGTTCAGGACCAAAGTACGAGGATGGTGATTGGAGTAGGTGAACAAAGGGGTGGACTTTACTTCTTGGGAGAGGTTCCAGCTTCTTTGGCTTCGGTGATCCTGACATGCAGAAAGAGTGATTTCGAGGTTTGGCATAGTAGACTGGGGCATCCTTCAGATAAAGTAATGCAGACTTTACCTTTTTTCTTCGGTAGTGGTGTATTTTCTCATAAGGCTTGTGATATTTGTCATCAATCTAAACAGACTCGTGATGCTTTTCCTGATAGTAGTAGTCGTGCTTTGCGATACTTTGAACTTATATACTGTGATCTGTGGGGACCATATCGTGTTCCGTCATCTAATGGGGCACGATATTTTTTGACTTTGGTGGATGATTTTTCTAGAACTGTTTGGGTTATTTTATTGAAGGATAAGTGTGCTGTTTATTCCATATTTCTTAAATTCATTGCTATGGTGAAGCGTCAGTTTGGGGCTGATATACGTCATGTGCGGAGTGACAATGGCACTGAATTTAATTATTTACGAGATTATTTTTCATCTCAAGGTATATTGTTCCAAACATTCTATGTTGGAACACCTCAACAGAATGGAAGGGTGAAAAGAAAACATCGGCATATTTTAAATGTAGCCAGGGCATTGAGATTTCGGGTTATCTTTCCGTAGATTTTTGGGGGGAATGTGTTCTCGGTGCATGTTATTTGATAAATCGAACCCCTTCTAGTATCTTGCATTTTAAGTCTCCTTATGAAGTTTTATATGGTTCGGCTCCTTCGTATGATCATCTACGTATTTTTGGTTGTCTGTGCTATGCGTATGATTTAAAATCCCGACATGATAAATTTGCTAGCAGGAGCAGAAAATGTATCTTTGTTGGGTATCCACTTGATAAAAAGGGATGAAAACTGTATGATTTGGAGACTGATAAATTTTTTATGTCCCGTGATGTTACTTTTTATGAAAAAGAATTTCCTGGGTGTGGCTCTGCTAGCGAGATGTCTTCTGCGACACGCCATACATCTGTTACGGTACCGGGAGACGATAAAGAGGCTTTTGGGATGGTGCCGGCTACGGTTGCTGAGGCCGGAGTGGTTGCTGGTGGCTCGGCACCGAGTGACGAGGATGCACAGGTAGATACAGAAGTATTGACAGAAGAGTCCGCTGGGGGTGATGCGGATACTAATGCTGATATAGGGGATACAGTGTTGTCAGAGGTGCCCGACGAGGTAGTATTGGGAAGAGGAATGAGAAAGAAATCACAGCCAGTGCGATTACAGAATTTTGTGACGAATGCTGTTCGAAGTAAAAGTCCCCCCCTTCACCACAGTTCATCTGTTCCCGTCACTTCCTCAGGTACTTCGTATCCTCTAACACAATTTCTAAGTTATGACATATTTACTGCTGGACACAGAGATTTTTTTGCAGCTATCACTGCAGGTGTTGAGCCTACTTCATATCGCCAGGCCTTGCGAGATTCAGGCTGGCGCACGGCCATGCAAACTGAAATACAGGCTCTGGAAGATAATGGGACATGGAGTCTTGTCGATTTGCCTCCTGGAAAGAAAGTATTAGGAAGTAGATGGGTGTACAAAATAAAGTACAAATCCGACGGCAGTGTTGAGCGCTTAAAGGCACGGCTGGTTGTGTTCGGTAATCATCAGGTTGAGGAGATCGACTATTCAGAGACATTTGCCCCGGTAGCTAAGATGCCTACAGTTCGGGCGTTCTTGGCTGTTGCAGCTGTGAGAGGATGGACTTTGCACCAGATGGATGTGTACAATACTTTTTTTCATGGAGATCTGACAGAAGAAGTGTATATGAAGTTGCCGCCAGGTTTTTTGCATAGTAAACCCAACAAAGTGTGTCGCCTGCGTAAGTCTCTATATGGATTGAAACAGGCACCACGTTGTTGGTTTGCTAAGCTTGCTGCTTCTCTGATATCCTATGGATTTATTCAATCTCATTCCGATTATTCTCTTTTCTCTCTTTTTAAAGGGAAGGTAGAGTTGCATGTTTTGATCTATGTGGATGATATGATTGTGTCTGGTAATGACACAGGTGCTTTAGATGCTTTCAAAAAGTACCTTAGTTCTTGCTTTCACATGAAGGACCTTGGTGTGTTGAAGTACTTCCTTGGTATAGAGGTGGCTCGGAGTGCAGAAGGAATTTTCTTGTGTCAAAGGAAGTATACTTTGGACATCATTTCAGAATGTGGCTTGATGGGGTCTCGACCTGCTGGCTTTCCCATGGAGCCCAATCACAAGCTGGCAGAATCGACTAGTCCAAAGATGGCTGATGCAGAGTCTTATCGGAGGCTGGTTGGGAGGTTGATTTATCTATCGTTTACCTCGCCCTGACTTAGCCTATGCTGTGCATATCTTGTCTCAATTCTTACAGGAGCCTCGACAAGATCATTGGCATGCTGCTTTGAGAGTCGTCGGATATCTCAAACATGCACCGGGACAGGGTATTCTTTTGAAAGCTGATTATGATCTCCGTCTTTCTGGTTGGTGTAATTCCGACTGGGCTAGTTGTCCCTTGACTCGCCGCTCTGTTACAGGCTGGTTGGTGTTTCTGGGGGGATCTCCTATTTCTTGGAAGACCAAGAAGCAATCAACTGTTTCCCGATCTTCCGCTGAAGCTGAATATCGATCTCTTGCTGCGCTTGTTTATGAGTTGAAATGGTTGAAGAAGTTATTGGTGTGTTTGGGTGTTCACCAGGAGTCTGCTATGTCGGTGTATTGTGACAGTCAGTCAGCCCTGCACCTGGCTCAGAACCCGATATTTCATGAGCGCAGTAAGCATATTGAGGTGGATTTGCATTTTGTTCGCGATGCTATTCGAGATGGCACCATAATAGCCTCGCATGTTCCTACTTCTTCTCAACTGGCTGATATCTTCACCAAGCCCCTTGGAAAGCATGTGTTTGATTCTTTACTTTCCAAGTTGGGCATTTGTGACTTGCATGCTCCAACTTGAGGAAGGGTGTTAGATTATATTTGTAACTATGTAAATATGGCCCATAAGTCCAAACATGTAGACCCAATATATATTATAATCAGCCCCCATCAATGAGAACAAGGCATTATTATTTCCTACAAAAACTTAGATGGTAAAACTTTTGAATTCCGAAAATACCCTTACATACTTATACTAATTAAAAATAGTTCATTAATTTTAATAAGGACAACTTAGTAATTAGGAAGACTACCATTTGGTCTTCCTAAAGAGTCTTCCTAAACTAATTAAGAAATGTTAAAATACGTGCAAGGCACGTGCACATATGCTAGTACTCTTAAACTATAAAACAAATAGACATGGCCAACACTAATGTCTACTTCTATATGTATGAACATGAAGGTACCTAGTCAGTAGTAAGAAAAACTTTTATTTATATTAATTTTTCTATATCATACATGTAATTTTTTTAGAGCCAAAATCAAAGGTTTTCTATTGTAACAGACATCCCAAGTAGGGCCATATTCTTGCATGTCTCGAAGATCTTGCTAACAGCATTAAAATCAAAATCCAAGTCACTATTAGTTGAGTTACAAGTCCAGCTTCGTCCTTGTCAATAAAAGATTAAGAGTTAATTAGTTTGAGTATCTTGTATAATATTCAAAATTTGTCTTTATGTCTTAAATATTATATAGAAGGGGTTTGAGTCTCTTCCATACGGTTGACTTGGACTGAATCAGGCAAGAAGAGCTTTACCAACGGGAGCTTCCATCCAGCAAGAAGGACCTCATTGCGAGAGCTTCCCTCCAGCATGAAGAGTTTTCATGCAGGAAGCTTAATTATTCCAGCATGAAGAGTGTCCTTGCAGGAGCTTCCTTCCAGCATGAAGGACTTTTCTGCGAGAGCGACCTTCACGCAGGACTCGGTCAGCAGCATTTAATATGCCAACGGTGCTCAAATTAATGCGATGATTTTGGGATACAAGGGGGTGTTGCATTAAACGTGGAGGGATGACAGAATTCGAGGCAACTGTCACCACCATCATGTCATCATGAAGGCAGCCATGGACACGTAGCAGAACGTGCTTTCATCCACGTGAGAACGTGCCTTGATTCTCGTGTGACTGCAATCACGTGACGAGATTTTCTTAATTTTTGCATGAACGTGTGCAGACATAACACTACACAAAGCCGAACACCGCAGACAGTGCTTCCCAGGAGAAGTCATCTCCTGCAGGACAGTACCTCCCACAAAAACTCAGCAGTTAACCTTTGTTGGATTTTTTTGGCTATAAATAGCCTATATTCATGCATTCAGGGGGCATCCTCAAGAGAGCATAACTTATACACCCACACTCTGCAAAACTTATTCCTTACTTTGTGCCTTCTCCGTGATAATTCAAAGATGTTTTTGTTGGGTCTATTATGTCCATATCATCTCTAGTAGACGTGTCATTGAAGAACATCAAGTGTGAGACTCGTCTCACTGTATCGGTATTTATATACGAATACGTATTTTTGTACTGTGTTTTGTATTTTATTGATTTTCGGAATGCTTTGAATTTTTTTTCAACTTATAGATTTTCTCCTTGATCGGCATATCGCCAGTGTACCATTGTATGTCGACGGCATGCCTGTCACTCCCGTTTTTCGTTATACGTATTTTCAATGTACGTATACGGAATTCTGGCCTTTGTCAGGAGACCTGGATTTTGACTCGTCTTTCTTAGCCTTGCTTTGGTTTGATTTTGACTTGGTTTAATTTGATTCGGTTCAACTTGGTTTGGTTTGGTTTGGATTGGTTTGAGATGAGAAGGTTTGTATAAAACCCAACTCCTCTCTCTCTCTTCCATTATTTTATTTCTCTTTATCTTCATCCTCTTCATCTTCTTTCTCCAACCTAAGGCAAGTACATCTTGCCAAATGTTGAACAATTGTTATTTTGTTTGTTCTAAACTCTTCTTTACATGATTCTAAGCATCTTTAGAACTTGACATTTTTATTTTGGTGGATAAATTCTTGTAGATCTAAGTTTACTTTATTTTTGGTTTTCTTGGATTTTGATCTACCAAACTTCATTATTTTCAAGTTTTGATTGTTCGATGTTGTAGAGAATTTCGTTCTACCCCATTTTGACCTATGGAAGTCCAAATTTGGACTTACTGTGAACATTTTATGGAGCTTGGAAGCTATGGGTTCCATGGCCATCTTTTTTGGATTTTTCTGAGAAGATGGGCACCCATCTACCCTGCCGGATAGATGGGTACCCATCTACTGCCGCATGAGACCCCATCCACCTTGCCGCATGGAACTCATCCACCCTGCCGCATATATGGGCACCCATCTACCCTGCCGCATAGATGGGTACCCATCTACTACCGCATGAGACCCCATCCACCTTGCCGCATGGAACTCATCCACCATGCCGCATAGATGGGCACCCATCTACCCTGCCGCATAGATGGGTACCCATCTACTACCGCATGAGACCCCATCCATCCTTGGCCGCATAGTGCCTATTTTGGTTGTTTTATGTCCTATTTGGCTGATTTGTGGTCAGAATCTCTCCCAACTTTCAATATAAAAGTTGTAGATCTTTTTCTTGGCTTCAAGAATATGTTACCAGCTATTTTATGCAAGTTCTTTCATTCTTGATATGGAGCTTATGATTGCATTGTATATTTTTTATCTTGGCCTAAATTGCGACGACCCTACTTAATAGCTTGATATTTATTTAATAAATGAATTTTTTAACATGATTTGATAATATTGTACAGTTAGAGAATGATTGTACCCCTCTTATACCCTTAATACTAGCACAGATTCAATTGGTGTTTTAGGCCAAGTAGTTACCTCATTTATTCCTTCTCATATGTTCTGATGCACATTTTATCAAGATCTATCTACAAGCTTTCTTATATCTATGATTGCTTAACATGATAGTGACCCGTTGTGGGGCACTCATGATTTATGTCTTCCTTATTTTGCTTAACATGATAGTGATCCGCTGTGGTGCACTCATAATGTATGTCTTTCTTCTTTTCTTAACATGATAGTGACCCGTTGTGGTGCTCTCATATTGTATGTCTTTCTTCTTTGCTTAACACGATAGTGACCCGTTACGGTGCACTCAAGTCACATGTCACTTCTTTGCTTAAACATGATTATGGTCCGTCGTGACGCACCCCTAACAGGTACTCTTAACATGATAGTGACCCGTCGTAGTGCACTCCAGACAAGTAACATAACAAGTAATATGACATGAACCATAAATGTTGTTGCGACGGCTTTACTGGCTTACAAGTAATGAATGATTTGGACACCGTGGGTGTTTGTCTTGAATGTGTTTGTACAAGCTATATGTTCTGTATTGCATCATGTCTAAGGCATGGATTCCTGATGACCACGGTCAGGGATTCATACTGAATCTGGCTAGGATTAATGACTAGATTGATCAAGTATTTCATGAAGAGACTTTTCCAGTTACCTGTTATCCGTTTGATCCCGACCTTATATATATACATGAGATTTGGAGCTATCTGTCATGATGAGAACATTTCCAGCTCACCGTCGAGTGGGGGACCTCCTTAGGACACATGTATCTTACTGCAGTATGTCTGCTATACTTGTTTTCTTTTGCTGGGGTCACTCCGGTAGCAGTAGGCGGGTAACTGGACTTGGAAATCTTTTTGCATCTTGTTAGTAACTAGGCTTGTGATAACCCTAGTTAGTTAAAGTATCAAGCCGTACTCATTGCTTGGCTGTGATTGATGGATGGAGTCAGTCCAGTCCAGTCTAGTTTTGTCTAGGCAGTGTCCGTATGTTTATTTCAGTACACTATGGTTTATGCTTACTTTCATCGATAAATGGTCGGAGACAAAGTTGTCACCCCCAGTTTTCGAATTAGGGGTTATTTTGTCATTTTTCAAGTTTTATAATTTTTAGGAATTTTTATTTATTTTATGTGATTTTTTGGAATTTATTTGGTTTGGTTTGGATTTTATCCAATTCGGACTCAAATTGGAGACCCGGGTAGCCTGGACCCTAGTGGAACCCACATACTAGCTGGGCTTGGCCCACATGCCATCATAATTAGGTTAGAAATCATAAACCCAACTTTCATGGCTTAATTAGTCATTTTAGAGACTTAATTAGTCGATTTGGAGTTGAACCGAAACAAACCAAACCCGAACCGAACCCAACCAAGTCTATTGGGTTTGGGGGCTTATTGGATCACCACCCAAACCCAATAAACCCCCCTTGGCCGGCCACTATAGGAGCACCCCCCCCATTTACTTCTTCATTAAGTCTCAAGTTCTCTCTCTCTCTCAAATTTCATTTCCTCTCTTCAAGCTTTCCTTCCTTCAAGAAAACCTATTCTAGGTATGTAATTAATCCTCTATTTATTACTATTTTCCATTTATTGTCTTCACCATTATTGTAGAGGGGGAGATTCTCTACACTTTGCCCACAAACTTTGTAGGATTCCCTAAAAATCTAGGTTAGGGATAATTTGGGAGTTTTCTATTTAAATGGTATATATATATATATATATATATATATATATATATATATATATATATATAAAAATATATATATATATATATATATATATATATATATATATATATATATATATATATATATGTATATATATGTGGATGTATTATATATTTATATTTAAATTTGTGTGTGTAGAGGAGTGAGAGTGGTAGTGGTGGTGTTTGTGTGTGAGAGTGGTGTAGAGAGTGGTGGTGGTGTTGTGTGAGAGAATGGTAGTGTGTGTGTGTGTGTTTGTGAGAGTGTGAGTATTTGTTGTGTGTGTATTTATATATATATATATATATATATATATATATATATATATATATATGTGTGTGTGTGTGGTGTGTGTGTGTGTGTGTGTGTCTATGTATATATATGTATATCTATAGGTGTGTGTGTATATATGTATATATATAGATAGAGGGATGGATATTAGATTATATATATATATATATATATATATATATATATATATATATATATATATATATATATATATATATATATATGTGTATGTAAATAGATATATAGATAGATATATAGATAGATAGGAGTATATATAGATATATATACATAGAGAGAAGTAGAGAAGAAGTAGAAGAAGAGAGGAAGAAGAAGACACAGCAGTGGCAGCAGCAAGGAGCTGCAGTAGCAGCAGCAGCATTCAGCTGCAGCAGCAGCAGCTGCAACTGGCAGCACAGTGCTGCCAGTTCCCTCCCCCCCCCCATTCAGCCCCTTTGTACCCCCTGTTCAGCCCCATTTAACCCCTTAAACCCCCCTAGTATAGATATATATGAGTATATATATATATATATATATATATATATATATATATATATATATATATGTTTATAAAAAAAAAAAAATATATATATATATATATATATATATATATATATATGTTTATATATGTATATGGATAGATGTTAAGTTAGTTAGAAAGAAGAGTTAGAGGTAGAGAATTAGAGAAAGAATTAGAGGAAGATTAGAAGAAGTTAGAAGTTGAGAGAAATGAGAAGAAGTGAGGAAGGGAATGAGAGTAGGAATTAGATGAGGTTAGGAAGAGAAATAGATTAGGAAAGAAGGAGAGAAAAGAGATTAGGAATTAGAAAGGGAAGAAAGAATAGGAAGAAGGAATTAGAAGAAGAAGTTAGAAGAGGAATTAGAGTGAGAGCTAGAGAAGGATTTTGGAGGAAATCGAGTTAGAGAGCGAAATTGAGCCCGGAGTATCGGAACGCGATGAAACTTGGCATGGGCCTAGGATACGTGATTTAGATTTTACAGATAGGCTCCCGAGTGGAAATCGGGGTTGTAGGGCGCCGGTATCGTGCCGTACCATTGCGTATCTTGAAATATTCAAGATATCGGCAATGGGCCGTATCATGGACTAGACGTCCACTTTTACCTTACTACCCTAGGGAGCACGGGTCAAAATATCATAGTCTAGTACCTTACTACCCTAGGGAGCACGGGTCAAAATATCAAGCGTGGGTAGGCTAACTAGATAATCGCCGAAGGTAGAATTTTGCCCTTTTAAGGGTAAAATAGGTAATTGGCCTACGGCCAAGATTTGAGTTTCCAAGTCCAAGATGGACTTGGATATGGGTTGTAGAGGTTGGTAATGATTAGAAATAGTCGCCTAGACCTAGTCTTGACCCCGGTTGACCACGGTTGACTTTTTGGATCAAAAGTCAACTATGGGTCAACACTTTACCCAATTTAGTCCCAAATTCCTTTAGACTTGGGCAGTTGACCGAAAGTCAACTATTAGTCACCATTGACCTAAGATTGACCTAGGGTTGACCAGAGTTGACCAGGATTGACCAGAGTTGACCAGTTGACCAAAAGTCAACTGTAAGTCAACCGTTGACTCAAATCGACCTAGATTAATTCCGTTTGACTTGCATTGATCCAGTATAACCTAGCTAGACCTAAAATGACTTAGATTGACCTCGTGCAGTCTAGTTTGACGCGTCTTGACCTAAAATAACTTAATAGGATTTAAATTGTCTTGACTTTAATTCCTAAACAGAGTATTGATACGTCTTGTTCTCTATAGGTCCTCGAGACGCTGCATTTGCTCCAGTAGACATATCATACCATATTACAGGCGAGTACATTCTCTGACACTTTTCTAATTTATAATGATTGTTATAATTCATGTAATTAGTGTAGATATGCTTGTTCTCGACACATTAGTCACACGGATTGGTATTCATGGATCCCGACATGAGATGTTATTCTTCGTTATCTTGGTATATCTTGTGCAAGCCCCCTTATAGTTCTTGTGCAGTATATGGACATCGATTCTCGAGGAGACTTGCTCCCTTCTCGTAGAATCCCGTGTCATAACGTATCTTGCTTGGATCCACTTTACCAGTCGGGGACGGGGGAGTACTAGTGTAGATGTGTGGTCATTATCCACCTTGTTACTCTTGTAGACCTTGTGAGTGTTAATCATACACTTCACGTATGATTAACCAGGCCAGTAGACCTTGTGCAAGACCCAAGCCGGCCACATGTTGTAGCTAGTATTCACACACCTAGATATATGATTCTTGATTTCTTGTATATGCTATGATCAGTTTACTTGCCTTGTTCTAGCTCTAGTTTTACAGCTTACCTTGCCATGATACTCACATGTACATTCCATAATTTTCTTGTATATACTCTCTATTTACTGTCTTATAGCTTTTGTCATATATTGTGAACTGTTGTTAGTAGATTGTACTCGTTCTATCCTGACAGGATATGTTAAAAATATTACAGATGCAGATGAGGGAGACTATTGTACCTACTACGGTCCGGATGACGTAGTGGGCCTAGACCTGGAGACTTTGGTCTAGCAGGGCTTAGCTCCGCCTGGCGAGACCTTACCTATTGCTTAGTTAGAGTAGGTCTTTTATACTGGACTTTGTCTCCAGCTACTTTTGAGACTGTTATTATTATGGATTGTATTAGAGACTTGGACTTGTATATTATTTGGTGTTTGGACTTGACAGGTTATTATTTTATTATTGTCTTGTTGTCTTTATCTTTCAGTCTTTACTTTATCATCTTAGATTGTGATCTGAGTACTTATATATATTCATTACTTGTCCTCCGTTCGGAGTTGACCATATTCTCGACAGGTTTTGTTATATATATAAACTATTGTCAGACTAGAAAATCTACAGCGTTCTACGCCGATTTTTCGGTGAGGGCTGGGCGTTGTCGCGTCACGTGCCCTTTTAGCGGGTGCGGGTCGTGACACGTTTTAGTGGTGGCCCACGCAGGCCCTGAAGTCACAATTAGTGCGATGTCGTAGTGGCGCTCGACTTAGAGTGCTATTACGAGCCTGCGGTACGTATCTAGGATAGGCTATAGGCTAAGAGTACTCAATCACAGTAGGATCTTTCCTTGCTTATCTTGCTTACTGTCTTTGATATTGATTTTCTGCATTCTAGCTGTCCTCCTTTGATATTGCCTTCATGTGCCATATTAATATCTTCTTTTCAATCTGTCTCCAGGATAGTTATGACTCACTCTCCTGGCGAGGAGCACGGGGAGACGGAGAGGTCTGCCACCTCTGGCGGACAAGCTCCGGTCACTTCCCCTGCTGATGGGACGTCAGTTGGGATTCTCGGGGGTACTCCTCCAGCTACCTCGATGACAGTCCCTGGGGTTGCGGGTGCTCTTTCCGTAGTGCCGGGAGCTGTCGGGGGCGCTCTTTCTCCTCCTGCGTAGCGGATTCCTCCGCCAGTTGCAGACGTACTTCCACCTCCACCTCCTCTGCCTACAGATATGGGGCAGATGCTTACCTTCTTCCAGCAGATGCTGGAGACTCAGAGAGCCCAGGCCGAGGCTCAGCAGAGGCAGACAGACGCGATGCGTCAGGGCATGGAGGATGCCCATCAGTTGGCCCTTGCAGCCGTAGAGCAGAGGGCTCCTCATCCGGGGATGCGTACTAGGTACGGAGATATCCAGGACTTCAAGAAGCTCGGGCCCCGTGACTTTAGCGGGACCGAGGGTGTGGTCTATGCAGACGATTGGCTCGAGGATATCGAGCGGCAGATGAGGGCCTCCCGCCTGGCAGACGACCTGAAGGTCGAGGCGGTAGGTTTGCAGTTGCTAGACATTGTACGCACCTGGTTCAGGAACGAGCCAGCCCTAGCTGGAGAGGGCCATACTTGGGCAGAGTTCAAGCTCCTCTTCAAGGAGAAGTTCTTTTCCCCCACGGACAAGATTGACCTGGTACGACAGTTCCAGGATCTGCAGCAGGGCAGTCTATCTGTGGAGGAGTACGCAGCGGAGTTCGGCCGTCTGAGCCGATACGCAGAGTACATGGTTCGAGACCCGGAGATCAGGGCAAGCCGTTTCAGGGAGGGGCTGACTTGGGATATCAAGATCCACATTCCCTCTTTCTATGAGACTTATACCCAAATCTACGCGGAGGCCCGCAAGGTTGAGCGGGAGTGGGGCTCGAAGCCCAAGAGGGAGCGTGATCTTTTTTCGGGGGCTTCTAGCAGCGCGGGGGCTGCTAAGCGCCCTCAGCTTCAGCATCGTTCTTTCCAGCATCACCAGCCGCAGGTACAGGCCAGAGCACCGGTTCAACAGCAGGTGCAACACACTCAGCCGAGGCAGGCTCAGCATGGGGCTCCTTGCCACTTCTGCAGGAGACCTGGTCACGTCTGGGAGGTTTGTCGGAAGAGGCTGGGCTTGTGCCTCTATTGCGGGGAGGCTGGACATCAGTTGAGAGATTGTCCTACGAACTATCGCCGTGCAGCTCAGGGAGCACAGGGTAGGCCACCTATGGCACCGCATCACGCCCTCCACCAGCAGCGGGATATACCCCGCCAGGACAGGGCTTTTGCGATGACAGTTGAGGATCCTGCACGCATTGGACTAGGAGGTAGGGTCTTGCTCTTTCTTTTACCTGTTCTTTCTGCCCATTGATTGATTATTGCTTTCTTAGTACCTTTAGTTTGCATATGTGATGATCATGCTAGATTAAATAGAAACCCCAATGAATACTGCAATAACACGATACTGTAGAGATTTAAAACCATGCATGTGTTCTGATTTCCTGGGTTACATGTTATATAACTTAGGATAAAATTTAGTAGACCTTGATTGTTGGGTGCTTGACCTAGAGAAGAGTACGACCGTTTGAATTTTGAGAACGAAATTTTTTAAGGAGGGAAGATTTGTCACCCCCAATTTTCGAATTAGAGGTATTTTCGTCATTTTTCAAGTTTTATAATTTTTAGGAATTTTTATTTATTTTATGTGATTTTTTGGGATTTATTTGGTTTGGTTTGGATTTTATCCAATTCGGACTCAAATTGGAGACCTGGGTAGCCTGGACCCTAGTGGAACCCACATACTAGCTGGGCTTGGCCCACATACCATCATAATTAGGTTAGAAATCATAAACCCAACTTCTATGGCTTAATTAGTCATTTTAGAGACTTAATTAGTCGATTTGGAGTTGAACCGAAACAAACCAAACCCGAACCGAACCCAACCAAGTCTATTGGGTTTGGGGGCTTATTGGATCACCACCCAAACCCAATAAACCCCCTTGGCCGGCCACTATAGGAGCACCCCCCCTTTACTTCTTCATTAAGTCTCAAGTTCTCTCTCTCTCTCAAATTTCATTTCCTCTCTTCAAGCTTTCCTTCCTTCAAGAAAACCTATTCTAGGTATGTAATTAATTCTCTATTTATTACTTTTTTCCATTTATTGTCTTCACCATTATTGTAGAGGGGGAGATTCTCTACACTTTGCCCACAAACTTTGTAGGATTCCCTAAAAATCTAGGTTAGGGATAATTTGGGAGTTTTCTATTTAAATGGTATATATATATATATATATATATATATATATATATATATATATATATATATATATATATATATATATATATATATATATATATATGTGGATGTATTATATATTTATATTTAAATTTGTGTGTGTGTAGAGGAGTGAGAGTGGTAGTGGTGGTGTTTGTGTGTGAGAGTGGTGTAGAAAGTGGTGGTGGTGTTGTGTGAGAGAATGGTAGTGTGTGTGTGTGTGTGTGTTTGTGAGAGTGTGAGTATTTTTGTGTGTGTATTTACATATATATATATATATATATATATATATATATATATATATATATATATATATATGTGTGTGTGTGTGTGTGTGTGTGTGTGTGTGTGTGTGTGTATATATATGTATATCTATAGGTGTGTGTGTATATATGTATATATATAGATAGAGGGATGGATATTAGATTATATATATATGTGTATGTAAATAGATATATAGATAGATAGGAGTATATATAGATATATACATAGAGAGAAGTAGAGAAGAAGTAGAAGAAGAGAGGAAGAAGAAGACACAGCAGTAGCAGCAGCAAGGAGCTGCAGTAGCAGCAGCATTCAGCTGCAAGCAGCAGCAGCTGCAACTGGCAGCACAGTGCTGCCAGTTCCCCCCCCTCCCATTCAGCCCCTTTGTACCCCCTGTTCAGCCCCATTTAACCCCTTAAACCCCCCTAGTATAGATATATATGAGTATATATATATATATGTTTATATATGTATATGGATAGATGTTAAGTTAGTTAGAAAGAAGAGTTAGAGGTAGAGAATTAGAGAGAAAGAATTAGAGGAAGATTAGAAGAAGTTAGAAGTTGAGAGAAATGAGAAGAAGTGAGGAAGGGAATGAGAGTAGGAATTAGATGAGGTTAGGAAGAGAAATAGATTAGGAAATAAGGAGAGAAAAGAGATTAGGAATTAGAAAGGGAAGAAAGAATAGGAAGAAGGAATTAGAAGAAGAAGTTAGAAGAGGAATTAGAGTGAGAGCTAGAGAAGGATTTTGGAGGAAATCGAGTTAGAGAGCGAAATTGAGCCCGGAGTATCGGAACGCGATGAAACTTGGCGTGGGCCTAGGATACGTGATTTAGATTTTGCGAGTAGGCTCCCGAGTGGAAATCGGGGTTGTAGGGCGCCGGTATCGCGCCGTACCATTGCGTATCTTGAAATATTCAAGATATCGGCAATGGGCCGTATCATGGACTAGACGTCCACTTTACCTAGGTATTTTGGTAGGTAATATATCTATAGGCTAGTACCTTACTACCCTAGGGAGCACGGGTCAAAATATCAAGCGTGGATAGGCTAACTAGATAATCGTCGAAGGTAGAATTTTGCCCTTTTTAAGGGTAAAATAGGTAATTGGCCTACGGCCAATATTTGAGTTTTCAAGTCCAAGATGGACTTGGATATGGGTTGTAGAGGTTGGTAATGATTAGAAATAGTCGACTAGACCTAGTCTTGACCCCGGTTGACCACGGTTGACTTTTTGGACCAAAAGTCAACTATGGGTCAACACTTTACCCAATTTAGTCCCAAATTCCTTTAGACTTGGGCAGTTAACCGAAAGTCAACTATTAGTCACCATTGACCTAGGATTGACCTAGGGTTGACCAGGGTTGACCAGAGTTGATCAGTTGACCAAAAGTCAACTGTAAGTCAACCGTTGACTCAAATCGACCTAGATTAATTCCGTTTGACTTGTATTGACCCAGTATGACCTAGCTAGACCTAAAATGACTTAGATTGACCTCGTGCAGTCTAGTTTGACGCATCTTGACCTAGAATGACTTAATAGGATTTAAATTGTCTTGACTCTAATTCTTAAACAGAGTATTGATACGTCTTGTTCTCTATAGGTCCTCGAGATGCTGCATTTGCTCCAGTAGACATATCATACCATATTACAGGTGAGTACATTCTTTGACACTTTTCCAATTTATAATTATTATTATAATTCATGTAATTAGTGTAGATATGCTTGTTTTCGACACATTGGTCACACGGATTTGTATTCATAGATCCCGACATGAGATGTTATTCCTCGTTATCTTGGTATATCTTGTGCAAGCCCCCTTGTAGTTCTTGTGCAGTATATGGACACCGATTCTCGAGGAGACTTGCTCCCTTCTCGTAGAATTTCGTGTCGTAACGTGTCTTGCTTGGATCCACTCTACCAGTCGGGGACGGGGGAGTACTAGTGTAGATGTGTGGTCATTATCCACCTTGTTACTCTTGTAGACCTTGTGAGTGTTAATCATACACTTCACGTATGATTAACCAGGCCAGTAGACCTTGTGCAAGACCCAAGTCGGCCACATGTTGTAGCTAGTATTCACACACCTAGATATATGATTCTTGATTTCTTGTACATGCCATGATCAGTTTACTTGCCTTGTTCTAGCTCTAGTTTTATAGCTTACCTTGCCATGATACTCACATGTACATTCCATAATTTTTTTGTATATACTCTCTATTTACTGTCTTATAGCTTTTGTCATATCTTGCGAACTATTGTTAGTAGATTGTACTCGTTCCATCCTGACAGGATATGTTGAAAATATTACAGATGCAGATGAGGGAGACTATTGTACCTACTACGGTCCGGATGACGTAGTGGGCCTAGACCTGGAGACTTTGGTCCAGCAGGGCTTAGCTCCGCCTGGCGAGACCTTACCTATTGCTTAGTTAGAGTAGGTCTTTTATACTGGACTTTGTCTCCAGCTACTTTTGAGACTGTTATTATTATGGATTGTATTAGAGACTTGGACTTGTATATTATTTGGTGTTTGGACTTGACAGGTTATTATTTTATTATCGTCTTGTTGTCTTTATCTTTCAGTCTTTACTTTATCATCTTAGATTGTGATTTGAGTACTTATATATATTCATTACTTGTCCTCCGTTCGGAGTTGACCATATTCTCGACAGGTTTTGTTATATATATAAACTATTGTCAGACTAGAAAATCTACATCGTTCCATGCCAATTTTTCGGTGAGGGCTGGGCGTTGTCGTGTCACGTGCCCTTTTAGCGGGTGCGGATCGTGAAGTTCTATTCAGGAGAAGGGTTATAACCTCGGTCCTTGTTTGGTTTAAGAGTTGTAACTTGGCTTTCGGAATAGTTCCTAAGTTATCCTATCATTTGTCGTCCTATTTATTACTCACATGCTCTACATGATCCTTATGCTGCACAATGATTAGAGACTAAGTCCACTTATCATTATCTTTCTATATAATTCTTACATGCTCACATGTTCAATTATCTCACAAGCTATACATGACTCCCTATGCCGGGTCACCATGCTCTTATGACCCGGCTATCTCACAAGTTCATATGTTCAATTACTTTTACATATTGTAGCTCCCCTTCCCGAAAAATTTTAAAATATTTTATTTATTATTGTAACTGATTTACTTGGTGATTATTAGATTTTATAAATAATTTCTAGAATTTCGATATATGTAAATTATACGTATCATCATTAATATCTAATGGTGTTGTAGAATAATTGTGAGAGTTGGCAGACCAAAGAAATACTTGGTGTAATAAGATGCATACAAGATACATTGATTTATTTCATTTTGTTACCATAGTTATTATTATTATTATTGTTATTATTATATTACTCTTATTATTAGTATTATTGTTATTACTATATTATTTCTTAGTATACCTGTGTATGTGTATATATATAAATATACATATATACATAATATATGGGTGTATAAATAAATAACGTGTAGATGTATATACATAAATATATATGTGTGTATATAGAAATATAATTTGTATGTGTATATAAAGGGGTGTACGTAAATGAATATAAGTAAATATATATATAATATATGTGCCTGTTTATGTAAATATGAATATACGTATATAGTGGGTATTTATATATATTTAGGTGTGTATAAATATATGTATAAGTGTACCTGTATATATATATATAAATATATATATATATATATATATATATATATATATATATATATATATATATATATATATATATATATATATATATAAGTATTGTAATAAAAGAAAAAGAAAAAGAAAAGAAGCAAAAGAATGAAAGAAAGAGCAGCAATACCCAACCGAGGGTCCCAGCCCAGGCCAGCTCGAGCTTGGACCTGAGCTCAGCAGGCCGAGCGGGCTCCTCCCAATCCCCATTGTTTGCAACCAGCAAACAACTGACCCGAGCACTTGGCTTCGATCAGTTGCAGTTTCATACACATATCGTGTATATATAGCGCGAGAGAAGAAAACGCAACAGCAGCAAACCTCAAACCCTAACCCTAAATACCAACCCAGCCGACCCCCGACCTCGAGGAGACCACGGCGCCGCCGGAGTCCACCGTCGAGGGCACGCCGGCCGGCCGGAGTCGCGGGACAGCGCGCGCGAGCGCGCGGGATAAACCTGAAAGCGACAGCAACAGCGAGTGAAGGGGGCCGACTTCACATCGATCTCCCCGCCACCTCGGTTCGTCATTTCACGAACGAACTTCTCTGGTATGTCGACAACCTTACCCTCGTTAATCTCCTTCAAATAGTTTTAATTATTTCGCTTCATCCGCATCGAAGAACGAGCCCAAAGATCGGCGAAATCCTGTCCAAAACAGGACAGGAAATCCCTCTCGAACACCCAACTTGGCGTCGAGTTTCCCATCAACCTATTCGTCGAATCCACAAACTTCCTGAACAGAAGTTAACCACAACATATAGGTCTAGGAAAGTCCAGTAGGAAGGTTATAATTTTTGCTTTGTACAGAGAATTATACAGAGGTAAACTTGGTCAAAAATCTGTTTTTCAAAACATGGAAATTGATCCACACGACGTCCGTCCCGCCATTTCGGGCGACGTGGTCGCGCACCGTAAGCATCAAAAGTTGCGTAACGGCTTCGTGGGCGTGTGGGCTTTGGCGGAATTCAAATTGGTCGCGTGTGCGCGACGAATTTGATGCGTATCCGTCGAAATTCACCGTATCGTGCACGTTGCAAGTTCTCCAATTACTTTGTGCACGCTCGTCAGATCGAGACGAAACTTGTGCCAACAGGTCCGTAACATTTTTCTGGTCCTGCATGCCAAGTTTGGTCCGATTCTGAGACCGTTGATAAAATTACCGTTTTGCGGGCCCCACGGTCCCACACAACGGACGATTTTGTGCACGGCCCGCCGGAATCCAACTTTGGACATACGGTTGGGTTCGTATCGGAAAACTGGATCCGTAGACATGTAGTTTGACGACTTTAGAGACCGTTGACTCTGGCACGCTTTTCGGTGCAAAGCGGGTCCAACGGCGGACATCGTTTTTGCCCGAAATTACCGTTTTGCCCCTATGTCCAGAATTGAACTTAAGGACAGGCAATCCTAGCTAATTGGACTATTCTGAGATCATTGGTATTGTTTATTTCAGCATTCGGGGACTGTTGTACGGGTTTTGACTATTGTGGCACATTGAGTAGTTCAGATTGTCGGTTTCACCAGCAAAGGACCACAGGCGAGTACAGTTTATTGTCTGCATTTCGATATTGATCTTTACTATATTTCATTGATTAGTCATTGGTTATGTGATATTTTTATACTCTATTATAAATTATTGAGTCGGGAATGAGAAGTACCAGGGATGTGTGATCAGACCGTAGACATTGTAGATATTGTAGACATTGTAGATATCGTAGACATTGTAGATATTGTAGACATTGTAGATATCGTAGACATTGTAGATATTGTAGACATTGTAGATATTGTAGACATTGTAGATATCGTAGACATTGTAGATATTGTAGACATTGTAGATATCGTAGACATTGTAGATATTGTAGACATTGTAGATATTGTAGACATTGTAGATATCGTAGACATTGTAGATCTTGTAGACATTGTTTATTTTATGCAGTAGACATCGTAGACATTGTTTATTTTCTGCAGTAGACATCGTAGACATTGTTTAAATTCTGCAAGTAGATATCGTAGACCGTGCGGTGTAGTACCCCAGACCGATCACATGTCAAAGGTACTTCTAACTGTGGGGAAAGTATATGTGTCTATTTATCTACTATTGATTTTCTGTCTATTCTTACGGCTTTACTGTTTATTTTCAAAACTCATGATTGATGTCTAACCTTTGTTTTATAGTCATTTTCTTTATTGAAATTGCATTCAGTGGATTGTGCTCGTTCCATTCCTGACTGGAAACCAACATTTTCAGGTTAGCCGTGGATTCACTTAGCATGGAGAGTTCGGGTGTACTTGCAGACGAGCCTAGAAGACTAGTTAGATAGTCAAGTTATAGTCATTCATTTATTTGTACAAGTTTATATTTTCCTGCAAAATGTAAAACTTGTGATCATTGTAAGTTAAATTAATTATGTGAATGAGCATCTTTGTGATTATGATCTTCATGGCCATGACAGCGTTCTACCGCCGACACTGCGGCGTAGGCTGGCTTGGACACGTCTCGTATTCGTTTTAAAAAAAAAACGGGTGCGGGTCGTGACAAGTTTTTGTGGTGGCCCATGCAGGTCAGTCTTCGCAAATCACGCGAACTCGTGATGGTACTTAAGTTAGTTGTACTATTGCGAGCCTGCGACGGGAGCATGCTCATTCGCGAACAAGGATTAATTTAATTTAAGAGAATGACTAGGACTAGGAGTCCCTTACACAAATTGACCGATGGGTAGTCTAGGCCATGCAATGTAGATGAGGGTTATAGATTTTGATAGTTTGTCATATCTCCATAAGTACACTATTTCCTCTAGATAGGATGATATGATCCAATGTGGATAGACTATTGCTTGGTGAGAAAGGACTTCATAGAGATGAAGATCTAACCTTGATAAATGGTGCAATTCTTTCTCCTTGCCCTTTGGATATCATCCTCACATCTTAGTCAAATTGCCTATTTAGTTCCTATTTTGCCCTAAGAATTATTATTTTTACGTTATCCACATACGAAACTCAAGTTAGTTTCGATTCAAGTTTTCCTCAAAGGCTTGAATACACATGGAATAGTTAGAATGTTTGTATTTCTTTTGTCCTCAGTTATTTCTCCCTGTTCAATCCTTTATTTTAAGTGTTGTGACTGATAGGACGAATACCTACGTTTTATCTTTGGTCAACCTGTTTGAATCTCTAGAAGCTCATGAATTTTTTTTTTTGAATATAGTTAAGGGAATGTTAGTCAGCTCATAATGGCATGACAGTAGCGCGCTGTCGCCATTTATTTGCATTATGAAGACTCTGGATTCCCTGCAGCCAGCAGCGCACTGGCAAGGCACAACCCCTAGAGGTGAAATTAGTTTAAGAAAATATATAGGTTATAGAACATTCCTGAAACTATGGCTAGTGGCTCACTCCTTATCGTAGTTACACTTGAGCCAATATTGGATAGAGTTAAGTAATGTTCGATTGGTGTCATAATTGAGTTACGAGACCAAGGGTTACCACAGCCTGGTTTTACGGGCGAGGCGTAATCCTCGGTGAAATAACTTCAGACGTGATTACAAATTGGGGATACCATAGAGGATAGGACAGTGCCCTGTATGTCCCATAAGACCCAAAGCCAATACCAGTGGAAGTTTACAAGTTTGGTAGCATGTCTTCCGACCTAGCACTCCGTATGATCCTCGTGATCTATTGATGAGGAAATTGTTTGACACTAATAGATTTACCTAGAATAAAGAATTCAGGAGTCCATAAACCATTAGTCGACCAAGGTCATAAGGATAAGATGATAGTGGGATGTCTATAGAAGCAAGAACACCAGGTGAAGTTTGATTCCCTCTAAACTTGAACTACTGGTGCCGTCTTTTAAAAATCTCGCAAAATTGTATTTGACTATCTTAGCCAACGCTGCTATTACAGCATAGTTTTGCAAGCTCACTCTGTTCTCGAGCTTGATTCGAGACATATGTTTAGTGGGGACGCCTGCTAACATATCGTCTAATCAGAATCGATGTATTATGGTCTGATCAACCATGATGCATTTGGTTCGCACTTTATTTAGTTATCCTACGTGGATTGAGATGTAGATGTCTCTAGGGTCTCATCCACAACTGCTTGACAATTCCTTTTGAATTATACATTCGCCTTTGAATCACGTAATTGTATTCAGTGACATCTCTTGAACTCTTTATTGTTTTGTCCTCCACTGATTTGAAAGACGAAAACTCGTAACTGGTAGGTAGACACATAGTATCTCCATGGCTATGATAGTGGTATACGCAAGCCATGTGACTAGAACCTTGCCTCGAGTTACTCATTCTCCTCTCGACCCTCAAACTACTATTGGGACTTCCCAGCCATCTGAATTTGAGAATGATTAGGATTTTACCCTTAGTCAGAACTCCAACCTAGGAGACTATCTATTCTCGAGAAACCAAACGTCGTGAGTCTCTAATCATTGTCGGAAGTTTGCCTTAACTAGAAACTCTTGAGCCTTAACCCAACCCTTCCTCGACCAAAGCCTACAGTTAAGGAGTGGACAAGGAAAAGGACAATCATTTATCGTGACTATGGTAGACACTCATCCCGAGAGTGGTTTCCAACAAGTATTGCCCTAGTTATGTAATTTTATTATTAAAACCTAACTAGTGTTGGAACACCACAGTCACTATCTTAGCCAATACCATAGCTTAAATACCAAGTCATACTATGACCTACCAGTTGTCAACAGCAATATATGATCACCACAACCCTTGTAACCATAGTCTGGCAGGTTTGACATAAATAGAATTTCTTGACTTAATTGTTAGAAATCGTTTCTTATGTTGTGCCTTGGAGTTGGTTACCCCATCGGAACTCTCGTATACTGCGGACGAGTAAGTCATTCTATTTTATCGACCATGTGTCATTGCACACGCACTCGTTTTCTATTTATTGAGAAACGATCCTTGGCTTGACTTATATCTACCGTATTCCGATACGTCGTGCCTCATTCTCTATTAACAAGAGTCGAGGTACAGTACCCGGACTTTGGAATCCTTCTAATTTCATTGTTCCTAAAACCATATCCTAGCCTCTAAGGTGGGTAGACTGTAAGCCTTCTTGGAATATTCGAGGATTACAGATTGACTAGAATAATTTCCATTAGCATGATAATTAGTGCCCCTTGGACTCCCACTTTTCATTTAGAACATTTTGTGTCCCCGGCTGTGTCATTAACATTCGGAGCACGAGACCAGTTGTTACCTTCCAACAAATTTTATATGTAAGATCTAAACGAGTCCACCTTCATCTAGGTATATCATGTCCCACTCAAACACGACCCCTTGTACTCTATTTTTATGGTACGACTTTCAAGTAAAAAAAGACTAACTATAAACCTTACCACAATACCGGTATACTTCCCGACTTCCACTAGAGCCTCAACCTCGACTCAAACTTTTCAACCCAATATATGGTTGTGATCTACTCGAAGCCTACTACGCACATGTCACTAGTGTGCCAGTCAATTGTGTCTTCTCGTGCTACTTAAACACAAAAGTCACTGAAGACGCATTATTGGGCTTTAGAGGCCTAGTTAACCATTCTGACTGCCCAACTAATTTAACCACTTGGGTTGAAATCTATTCTAGGTTACCCTAACCTAGTAGAAATAGTTTATCTTGGAATCTTGTTCAACCGATATAGAATTAAAATCCTAGGTTCATCCCACCAACGATGGATGTCCAATCAGGAAAATCTAAGACCCAGTAAATCCAACCAGGCATACCATCCTATTTGAGCAAAAACCGAACTACTTGAAATAGGTCCTATACCTATTATGTAGTCCCCCCCCCCCCCCCTCTTAGAATGAGAAGACATTCGTAACCCCTGTTCCATCTACCTGGAAGTCGCGATACGATCTCGCATGGCATTATATTCCTTGCTTATGTGTTTAAATAACCACGGGAAAGATCACAACCTTGATTTCTCAAATTCCATTCTATTATAGAACCTTGTTTAGAATTTCGATAATGGGACTTCTGTATTACACGGATTGCAAGCCCCTCTAAGAAACAAAGGGTTCTTGGTTTAGCAAGTGACTGGATTAGAGTAACCCAATCTAAGCAAATAAGACAATGGTTCATAAACTTACTTCCTATCTGCATCATTGGATACTCTCTACCGCACTAGAAATTTTATTTTTACTCTCGATTGTCCTTCCTTATTTCTTCTGTCCTTCCTATTTCAAAGCGACGTATGGTCATGCTTATTCAATTTACCAACATTTTTTTTAGCTACTTGTGTAAATTTATTATTTGTTAGATTTGGGTTGTTTGGTAGATAGAGGAGGATTATAGAGGCCATAAATAGTAGATATCTACTGGGAGCAATTTTAGCAATTAGCGGGTAGATTATAAAGTTTTTTTTTTAGTGACATAGCCTTGAGGGAGTAGTGTGACCAAAGGTGGGTAGAAATTTCGAGGATTTGTAGTACGAAGTGACCATGAGAACAAATGATAGCTAATGGAAGCCGTCTTCGATCATAGCGGATGGACTCTTCCCCTAAATTTCGAGGACGAAATTATTTTTAAGGTGGGTAGATTTGTAGCTCCCCTTCCCGGAAAATTTTAAAATATTTTATTTATTATTGTAACTGATTTACTTGGTGATTATTAGATTTTATAAATAATTTCTAGAATTTCGATATATGTAAATTATACGTATTATCATTAATATCTAATGGTGTTGTAGAATAATTGTGAGAGTTGGCAGACCAAAGAAATACTTGGTGTAATAAGATGCATACAAGATACATTGATTTATTTCATTTTGTTACCATAGTTATTATTATTATTATTGTTATTATTATATTACTCTTATTATTAGTATTATTGTTATTACTATATTATTTCTTAGTATACCTGTGTATGTGTATATATATATAAATATACATATATACATAATATATGGGTGTATAAATAAATAACGTGTAGATGTATATACATAAATATATATGTGTGTATATAGAAATATAATTTGTATGTGTATATAAAGGGGTGTACGTAAATGAATATAAGTAAATATATATAATATATGTGCCTGTTTATGTAAATATGAATATACGTATATAGTGGGTATTTATATATATTTAGATGTGTATAAATATATGTATAAGTGTACATGTATATATATATATATATATATATATATATATATATATATATATATATATATATATATATATAAATATATATATATATATATATATATAAATATATATATATATATATATATATATATATATATATATATATATATATATATATATATATATATATATATAAGTATTGTAATAAAAGAAAAAGAAAAAGAAAAGAAGCAAAAGAATGAAAGAAAGAGCAGCAATACCCAACCGAGGGTCCCAGCCCAGGCCAGCTCGAGCTTGGACCTGAGCTCAGCAGGCCGAGCGGGCTCCTCCCAATCCCCATTGTTTGCAACCAGCAAACAACTGACCCGAGCACTTGGCTTCGATCAGTTGCAGTTTCATACACATATCGTGTATATATAGCGCGAGAGAAGAAAACGCAACAGCAGCAAACCTCAAACCCTAACCCTAAATACCAACCCAGCCGACCCCCGACCTCGAGGAGACCACGGCGCCGCCGGAGTCCACCGTCGAGGGCGCGCCGGCCGGTCGGAGTCGCGGGACAGCGCGCGCGAGCGCGCGGGATAAACCTGAAAGCGACAACAACAGCGAGTGAAGGGGGCCGACTTCACATCGATCTCCCCGCCACCTCGGTTCGTCGTTTCACGAACGAACTTCTCTGGTATGTCGACAACCTTACCCTCGTTAATCTCCTTCAAATAGTTTTAATTATTTCGCTTCATCCGCATCGAAGAACGAGCCTAAAGATCGGCGAAATCCTGTCCAAAACAGGACAGGAAATCCCTCTCGAACACCCAACTTGGCGTCGAGTTTCCCATCAACCTATTCGTCGAATCCACAAACTTCCTGAACAGAAGTTAACCACAACATATAGGTCTAGGAAAGTCCAGTAGGAAGGTTGTAATTTTTGCTTTGTACAGAGA
The DNA here is from genome assembly GCA_029216955.1 of Iris pallida. Lineage (NCBI taxonomy): Eukaryota > Viridiplantae > Streptophyta > Magnoliopsida > Asparagales > Iridaceae > Iris > Iris pallida. The sequence continues at coordinate 795,065 of JANAVB010019200.1, forward strand.
ATTATACAGAGGTAAACTTGGTCAAAAATCTGTTTTTCAAAACATGGAAATTGATCCACACGACGTCCGTCCCGCCATTTCGGGCGACGTGGTCGCGCACCGTAAGCATCGAAAGTTGCGTAACGGCTTCGTGGGCGTGTGGGCTTTGGCGGAATTCAAATTGGTCGCGTGTGTGCGACGAATTTGATGCGTATCCGTCGAAATTCACCGTATCGTGCACGTTGCAAGTTTTCCAATTACTTTGTGCACGCTCGTCAGATCGAGACGAAACTTGCGCCAACAGGTCCGTAACGTTTTTCTGGTCCTGCATGCCAAGTTTGGTCCGATTCTGAGACCGTTGATAAAATTACCGTTTTGCGGGCCCCACGGTCCCACACAACGGGCGATTTTGTGCACGGCCCGTCGGAATCCAACTTTGGACATACGGTTGGGTTCGTATCGGAAAATTAGATCCGTAGACATGTAGTTTGACGACTTTAGAGACCGTTGACTCTGGCACGCTTTTCGGTGCAAAGCGGGTCCAACGGCGGACATCGTTTTTGCCCGAAATTACCGTTTTGCCCCTATGTCCAGAATTGAACTTAAGGACAGGCAATCCTAGCTAATTAGACTATTCTGAGATCATTGGTATTATTTATTTCAGCATTCGGGGACTGTTGTACAGGTTTTGACTATTGTGGCACATTGAGTAGTTCAGATTGTCGGTTTCACCAGCAAAGGACCACAGGCGAGTACAGTTTATTGTCTGCATTTCGATATTGATCTTTACTATATTTCACTGATTAGTCATTGGTTATGTGATATTTTTATACTCTATTATAAATTATTGAGTCGGGAATAAGAAGTACCAGGGATGTGTGATCAGACCGTAGACATTATAGATATTGTAGACATTGTTGATATCGTAGACATTGTAGATATTGTAGACATTGTAGATATCGTAGACATTGTAGATATTGTAGACATTGTAGATATTGTAGACATTGTAGATATCGTAGACATTGTAGATATTGTAGACATTGTAGATATTGTAGACATTGTAGATATCGTAGACATTGTAGATCTTGTAGACATTGTTTATTTTATGCAGTAGATATCGTAGACATTGTTTATTTTCTGCAGTAGACATCGTAGACATTGTTTAAATTCTGCAAGTAGATATCGTAGACCGTGCGGTGTAGTACCCCAGACCGATCACATGTCAAAGGTACTTCTAACAGTGGGGAAAGTATATGTGTCTATTTATCTACTATTGATTTTCTGTCTATTCTTACGGCTTTACTGTTTATTTTCAAAACTCAGGACCTTTGTTTTATAGTCATTTTCTTTATTGAAATTGCATTCAGTGGATTGTGCTCGTTCCATTCCTGACTGGAAACCAACATTTTCAGGTTAGCCGTAGATTTACTTAGCATGGGGAGTTCGGGTGTACTTGCAGACGAGCCTAGAAGACTAGTTAGATAGTCAAGTTATAGTCATTCATTTATTTGTACAAGTTTATATTTTCCTGCAAAATGTAAAACTTGTGATCATTGTAAGTTAAATTAATTATATGAATGAGCATCTTTGTGATTATGATCTTCATGGCCGTGACAGCGTTCTACCGCCGACACTGCGGCGTAGGCTGGCTTGGACACGTCTCGTATTCGTTTTAAAAAAAAACGGGTGCGGGTCGTGACACATATTCTCAAGCTTCTGTTTACTTAACATGTCTACACTTTATATTATGTTGCATGATAATTACTTTATGCTCCAAGATGCTTACTTATTGCTTTTCTATGTTCGGGATAAGTGCATTGGTAGTGCACGAGTCTCGATCTGCCCTTACTCATTTGTATCTCTAATTGTTGATGTTAGTGATTGCTGGTTTTAGTTTATAGTTTGGCTTCCTTTGTAGTACTTGCTATTGGGGGTCTGACCCCATTGATTTTGTTTGGCCAGATCAGATAGAGAAGCCCAGAGGATCTTTCGCACCATCTACTTGACGGTGACCATCCAGAGCGCCAGAGTACCCAAGTGGGTTTCTCATTTTATTCTCCCACTGGTTATGTATCATTATTCTTTTGTGGCGTTTAGCCTCCGAGCACGTGTTTAGCTCGTATTTTGGTCCTTAACATTTAGTCTACAGGCATAAACATGATGTGTGTATTCTAAACTGCAGCTAGAGCTATCATGTATGACTATTACTCTTGCTAGTTCTCCATTTTGTATTACTAGCTTCTTGATCATCCATGTATATATGGTTTGGAACGCTTTACTATTGTATGTCTGATGATCATACTTCTTGTACCTTGTATAATTGTCTGTGATTGAGATACCTAGGATGGTTTAACCTAGGATCGACTGTTGGCTTGTAGAAGTAACCCCATATCTTGACAGCTTATACGTGATTTCAGAGTACTGGCGTACTCTGGCATTACGTAGATGGCCTTGTCCGTCCCCACTTGCTAGTATTCTGGTTCTGGGGCGTGACATAGGTTTTAGTGGTGGCCCATGCAGGTCTCATTTTTCAGATATGTGGAAGTTACTGATGTTTAGATATCTCAATCACGATTATCCTTTATTGATATCCTTCGTATTATTCTCTATTTCTGATCCTTTGACCTGATATCTGCCTTGATCGTTGATCTCTTCTGTTCCCTCGATTTGATCCTTATGCCCTTTAACTTTTAGGGGCATTATTCCTAATTCTTTCGGTTATCTTGTTTAGGTTCTGCCAATGGCCGGTCAGCAATCTTCTGTTAGGCCAGTTATGGAGAATCAGTCTCAGCATTCGGACGAAGAGTCGAGAGTTGGCTCGAGGGCAGAGGTGTCAGTCCATTCCGATCAGCCAGCTCAGCCCGTACAACCAGCAGTTCGAGCGGAGGTAGTTCCAGATCAGTCTGATGTACCTGCACTCATAGGGATCATCAAGGAAATGATGGAGTCACAACAACGACGAGATCTCGCTCTCCAGCAGAGTACCTAGATGTTGATAGACCGTAGTGGGCAAGAAATACCCGAGGAACTTCAAGCCGAGAACTTGCAGCCAGAAAAAGTACAGATTGGAGCCAGACAGTACCAGTCGCACAGCCAGTCAGCATATCAAGCCCGACCTACTGTGGACGCAGTACGAGAGCAAGAGCATGGAACTAGGAGGACCGCATCTAGAATCGAAGGTCATAAAAGGAACCATTTGCATGTATCAGGCTTTTCACCCTGACGTCCATCACCAGTACCAGCAGACCAACGTCCATACCAGCACTAGGAGTTACCGACCGTATGTTCCTTCTGTGGAAGGAAAGGGCACACTCATCTTACTTATCGAATGGCTAACCTTCTATGTTTAGCGTGCGGATCACCAGACCACATGATAGGAATTTGTCCCCGGAGGAGTTCAGTTGGATCTTCATCCTTCCAGCCTTCCAACCAGCAGGCACCAATGCCAGTTCAGCAGAGACGAGCTCAGAGGCCTTCATCGACACAATCCCGTACCTTTCATCAGGAGAGGCCTCAGCAGTATAGGCAGGCCCAGGTTTAGAGGCAGCAAGACCAGCAACAGTATCAAGCAGAACAAGTAGCATGTACATATTGTGGCAAGTTAGGGCATTCTAGATCAGTTTGTCGGACGGCCAATAGGCGATGCTTCTACTGTGGAGCAGAGGACGATTCAATTAGCACTTGTCCATATCCGACATCTCGAAGAAGACCATCTACACCAGATATACCCCTGCCATCCTTTCAGTCACCTCCGTCATCGCCTCTAGTAGTGGACGAACAGCTAGGGCCAATACTAGATGTTTAACCATTGGCACAGTACCCACCGCCATCGCGAGCTCAGAGGATCAGACAGCTCAGAGCAGAGTTGCATGCACAGTACCAGGAGCAGCTCTAGTATCAGCACGAGGGTAATACCTTGGGAGTCTCAGGTACCATCTTTATGGTCTTCCATCAGTTCTTCTCTTGGGATTTGTGTTTCAGTGGCAGGCCAGGTAGTGGCGATATATCTTGGGTTCTTACAGGCGACCTTGTATTCTATCCACGTATGGAGTACAATGGCCGGCTTGATTTATTCAGTGAGTGAAGGCGAGTTTCTCGTCCCCAACTCTTCTGTCTTCGTAGTCGAGGCAGGTGATAACTTCATTGGTATCGACTACGACGATACGTCCTAGGTAGAGTCACGTCTTGGACTAAGTCATTGGTACCGATTTACTTTGAGACTTGACCTTATCCATTTTGGAGTCAGCATAGGCCAGCGAGGACGTTGGTCCCTACTCAACTGTCTCAGGAGATATATTTATTCATATGCCTCCAGCCCTTCTTGATTGTGATTGTGTTATTGCTTACGCATTTATTTACATTACAGTTGCCTCTATTTACTTATATGCCATGCTACGTTTTATGGAGATAGTTGTATTTTCTTGAGCTTTTGTTTAGTTATCTTACTCGACTGACTTTAGGAAATTTCGAGGACGGAATTTTTTTAAGGATGGGAGAGTTGTGAGACTCGTCTCACTGTATCAGTATTTATATACGGATACATATTTTTGTACTGTGTTTTGTATTTTCTTGCTTTTCGGAATGGTTTGAAATTTTTTCCAACTTATAGATTTTCTCCTTGACCGGCATACCGCCAGTGTAGCATTGTATGCCGATGGCATGCCTGTCACTCCCATTTTCTGTTATACGTATTTTCAGTATACGTATACAAAATTCTGGCCTTTGTTAGGAGACCTGTATTTTGACTTGTCTTTCTTAGCCTTGCTTTGGTTTGATTTTGACTTGGTTTAATTTGGTTTGGTTCAACTTGGTTTAGCTTGGTTTGGATTGGTTTGAGATGAGAAGGTTTGTATAAAATCCAACTCTCTCTCTCTCTCTCTTCCATTATTTCATTTCTCTTCATCTTCATCCTCTTCATCTTCTTCCTCCAACCTAAGGCAAGTACATCTTGCCAAATGTTGAACAAATATTATTTTGTTTGTTCTAAACTCTTCCTTACATGATTCTAAGCATCTTTAGAACTTGTCATTTTTTATTTTGGTGGATAAATTCTTGTAGATCTAAGTTTACTTTATTTTTGGTTTTTTGGGTTTTGATCTACCAAACTTTATTATTTTCAAGTTTTAATTGTTTTATGTTGTAGAGAATTTCGTTCTACCCCATTTTGACCTATGAAAGTCCAAATTTGGACTTACAGTGAAGATTTTATGGAGCTTGGAAGCTATGTGTTCTATGGCCATCTTTCTCGAATTTTTCTGAGAAGATGGGCACCCATCTACCCTGCCGCATAGATGGGTACCCATCTACTGCCACATGAGACCCCATCCACCTTGCCGCATGAAACTCATCCACCATGCCGCATAGATGGGAACCTATCTACCCTGCCGCATAGAAGGGTACCCATCTACTGCCGTATGAGACCCCATCCACCTTGTCGTATGGAACTCATCCACCCTGCCACATGGATGGGCACCCATCTACCCTGCCGCATAGATGGGTACCCATCTACTGCCGCATGAGACCCCATCCATCCTTGGCCGTATCGTGCCTATTTTGGTTGTTTTATGTCTTATTTGGCTGATTTGTGGTCAGAATCTCTCCCAACTTTCAACATGAAAGTTGTAGATCTTTTCCTTGGCTTCAAGAATATGTTACCAACTATTTTATGCAAGTTCTTTCATTCTTGATATGGAGCTTATGATTGCATTGCATGTTTTCTATCTTGGCCTAAATTGCGACGACCCTACTTAATAGCTTGATATTTCTTTAATAAATAAATTTCTTAACATGATTTGATAATATTGTACAGTTAGAGAATGATTGTACCCCTCTTATACCCTTAATACTAGCACAGATTCAATTGGTGTTTTAGGCCAAGTAGTTACCTCATTTATTCCTTCTCATATGTTATGATGCACCTTTTATCAAGATCTATCTACAAGCTTTCTTACATCTATGATTGCTTAACATGATAGTGACCCGTTGTGGGGCACTCATGATTTATGTCATCCTTCTTTTGCTTAACATGATAGTGACCCGTTGTGGTACACTCATAATGTATGTCTTTCTTCTTTGCTTAACATGATAGTGACCTATTGTGGTGCTCTCATATTGTATGTCTTTCTTCTTTGCTTAATACGATAGTGACACGTTGCGGTGCACTCAAGTCATATGTTACTTCTTTGCTTAAACATGATTGTGGTCCGTCGTGGCGCACCCCTAACAAGTACTCTTAACATGATAGTAACCCGTCGTGGTGCACTCCAGACAAGTAACATAACAAGTAATATGACATGAACCATGAATGTTGTTGCGACGACTTTATTGGCTTACAAGTAATGAATAATTTGGACACCGTGGATGTTTCTCTTGAGTGTGTTTGTACAAGCTACATGTTCTGTATTGCATCATGTCTAAGGCATGGATTTCTGATGACCACGGTCAGGGATTCATACTGAATTTGGCTAGGATTAATGACTAGATTGATCAAGTGGTTCATGAAGAGACTTTTCCAGTTACCTGTTGCCCGTTTGATCCCGGCCTTATATATATATATACATGGGATTTGGAGCTATCTGTCATGATGAGCACATTTCCAGCTCACCGTCGAGTGGGACACCTCCTTAGGATACATGTATCTTACTGCAGTGTGTCTGCTATACTTGTTTTCTTTTGCTGGGGTCACTCCGGTAGCAGCAGGCGGGTAACTGGACTTGGAAATCTTTTTGCATCTTGTTAGTAACTAGGCTTGTGATAACCCTAGTTAGTTAAAGTATCAAGCCGTACTCATTGCTTGGCCGTGATTGATGGATGGAGTCAGTCCAGTCCAGTCTAGTTTTGTCTAGGCAGTGTCCGTATGTTTATTTCAGTACACTATAGTTTATGCTTACTTTCACCGATAAATGGTCGGAGACAAAGTTCTATTCAGGAGAAGGGTTACAATCCCGGTTCTTGTTTGGTTTAAGGGTTGTAACTTGGCTTCCGGAATGGTTCTTAAGTTATCCTATCATTTGTCGTCCTATTTAGTACTCACATGCTCTACATGATCCTTATGCTGCACAATGATTAGAGACTAAGTCCACTTATCATTGTCTTTCTATATAATTCTTACATGCTCACATGTTCAATTATCTCACAAGCTATACATGACTCCCTATGCCGGGTCACCATGCTCTTATGACCCAGCTATCTCACAAGTTCACATATTCAATTGCTTTTACATATTCTCAAGCTTCTGTTTACTTAACATGTCTACACTTTACATTATATTACATGATAATTACTTTATGCTCCAAGATGCTTACTTATTGTTTTTTCTATGTTCGGGATAAGTGCATTGGTAGTGCACGAGTCTCGATCTGCCCTTACTCATTTGTATCTCTAATTGTTGATGTTAGTGATTGTTGGTTTAGTTCATAGTTTGTCTTCCTTTGTGGTACTTGCTATTGGGGGTCTGACCCCACTAGTTTTGTTTGGCCAGATCTGATAGAGAAGTCCAGAGGATCTTCCACACCATCTACTCGACGGTGACCATGCAGAGTGCCAGAGTACCCAAGTGGGTTTCTCATTTTATTCTCCCACTGGTTATATATCATTATTCTTTTGTGGCGTTTAGCCTCCGAGCACGTGTTTAGCTCGTATTTTGGTCCTTGACATTTAGCCTACGGACATAAACATGATGTGTGTATTCTAGACTGCAGCTAGAGCTATCATGTATGACTATTACTCTTGCTAGTTCTCCATTTTGTATTACTAGCTTCATGATCATCAATGTATATATGGTTTGGGACGCTTTACTATTGTATGTCTGATGATCATACTTCTTGTACCTTGTATAATTGCCTGTGATTGAGATACCTAGGATTGTTTAACCTAGAATCGACTGTTGGCTTGTAGAAGTAACCCCCATATCTTGACAGCTTATACGTGATTTCAGAGTACTGGCGTACTCTGGCATTACGTAGCTGGCCTTGTCCGTCCCCACTTGCTAGTATTCTGGTTCTGGGACGTGACATCAAGGTTGCTCTCAAGTAGAATTTTTGAAGTTCTTACTACGTAGGAGAAAGCATCTCACCATTCATGCACTTGAAGCAGAATCGTCAACAGAGTAAAGTAATCACGCGCCGATTTAATCATCACAGTCACACTATTCAGAATCTAAAATAATTGTACTTTGAATTTTCTTGTATTTATATTCTTTTCTAATATAAATTTCTTGTTTCTACATGTTATAAAAGCTTTCTTTGAAAGATATATTGTACTTTCTTTTTTATTCAAAAATATGATCACGGACAACTTGTTCACGAAGTTTGTTTTTTTCGAACGATATCCGCAGTCACGAAACCAATTCAGCCAGAAAGATCATGGATAAATAGTACTAAAGTACAAGAACAAGAACTACGAGACATTTTGTGGGGCTCGCTACCTGCATTGGAAGGATCGTCATAATTTCAAATAAATAATCCAAAATGGTATATCACAAATAACATTCATATAGACATGTTGCATCGCTAATGATGCGTTATGCATGAAAGAGTAAGCTAATCCCTCTTTACATGGACGGACATTAATCGACAATGGATAAGAATTACCGTATGGTGAAAGTTATTATGTTTTTTTTACTTTCCAATCATGTATGAATTTGTAATTGACCCCAAGAAAATAATAGAAAGATCACTAATAATGTTGTATGTTGCCACATTATTACTATGTTGATTATAGATGAGTCGGATTAATGTCGTTCATCAGTGCATTCTCTAATGTACTGCCCCCTTCTTCACATGTGTGGGAAGTCGCTTGGACAGTTCTGAGGCACCAGAAAATTTGTTGGACGAGTTGAAGTTTTTCTTGAAAAATGTTATCTTCTGTTATAAAGGACATAACGTATGTAACATTGTAAATATTTTGTATCAGTGAGTTGTAAGTCAAATTGGCAAGTTTCAGTTGAGAGCCTTTGTATTTCGCTGCAATTATCAATACAGATATACATTTTTTTTTATATTTTGTTGTGACTTCAATATTTGTTTGCTTATTTCTGCTGCGATAACATTGTTAATATTTTGAACTCAGTTATTAATTGTATTCGTTTTGTCTTATATAAGTACGCTTTAGACTTATACGATATCATGTTTAGTTGGTAATCTACAACTTGTAGATCGCTATTGTCATTCTGCAACATCTGTAAAGAATATATAAACCACTTATTTATGCATTGTCTAGTTGCCAAAGAGGTTTGTTTACTTGGTCCTATTGGCTTAAATAAGTTGGATGCACACCTGGTTTCGTCCTTATGGTAAGGCACATGGTGCATGCCTCTTCGGACGTTAAGCCCCTCTCTTCCACCAGATTATTGCCCAAACCCTAGCCCTTTACAACTCACATTGCACGGGGCAGCTTAACACCATGGCCAAGCTCAGTCAACTTCATTGAGATGAAGTATCCGTCTTGCACACATGGTCGGTCCCCTCTTAACCTTTATGCTACATGCTAGTACACAGGACCGATCCACGGGATTAAATTGTCCTATTCAGAACTAGTTTTTGTTGTCCTTTGTCTCTTATTGTTGGCTGATCCTGGAGGATCATCCGCGATCCCGAACTCTTGTGGGATCACGGTGAGACTAAAGGTTGTCCCAAACGGAGAAGGTTTGTCCAAACTAGAAGTCTTGTCTGACTTACTCATTGGCCGATGCTGCTACTACACTAATGAGTTACTCAATGCTGACTTAAGCTTGGAAGCAGAACTCCGAACAATCCGTCAAGGTGTCCGCCTACTTGTGCAATTAAAACTATCTCAAGTTATCATAAGTTATCATCGATGCAGTTAGACCTCGTTTGGTTCACGAAAAGGAAAGTGAAGGAAAGAAAATCAATTCCTTGATGTTTTCTTTCTTTTGAAAAGTTATAATTCCTATCAATATTTCTTTTCGGTGTTTAAAAATGCCAAAAAATTGAAAGGAAATCAAATGTGGGAAACTGAATCATTGTAAAAAAAAAATTCATTGAAAATTACTTTTCTTTTTTCTCAATTTCTTTGGCACCAAAATATAGAAAAATAATGATTCTTTTTTCAGTCCTATGATTCCACAAAGCAAACGAGACCTATGTATTCAGAATTTTTAAGGATGAGAATCAACTCATCCGATGATAAATACAAGTTCAGGATGGATATCCCTTTGGATTTGCAACATACCTTCACATTCGTCCGAAGTTCAATAAATGCGGTAGCTCACAAACTGGCTGATCGTACCATCCAAATTCGATATATTTCTAATTTCTCTCCCCCACAAGACTTCGTTCATAAGCTCTTAGCTGATGATTTAGCTGCCTCTACCGTGGCCGGCCCTGAGTTAGTGGGGATCCTAGGCAAAATTTTAAAATGGAACCCATATATAATATAAAAAAATTGAACTAAAAAATGATACAGCGAAGGCTATAACCTAGGACCTCTTGTATACAAGTATAACAAACTACCACTACAACACAAATATTTTATGATAAAAAGGATTTATATATTAGTTCTATTTTCAATATAAGATTACTAATATATATATATTTAAATTAATTTTTTTGGGTCCCAAATTTTATGGGACCCTGGACGGTCGCCCTGGACCAGGGCCGGCCTTGGCCTCTACATATGGTTTGTGATTGTAATCGATACGACTATAGTTAACTTTTGAATGACAAAATCTTTCCTTCAAAAAATATATGAAAAAACTATAATAAGTTATTAATAGTTGGTAGCATGAAATAATTACGAACAAGACCTAAAAAGGAAAAGAATGATGTTATTAGGGTGAGCATATAACGGTTGAAAACCGAAAATCGAACCGAACCGAATCAAAATATGACAAACGGTTCGGTTTTCGGTTTTAAATTTTAAAATTTTAAAATAACGGTTCGGTTTTCGGTTCTTGATCCGGGTAACCGAACCGAACCGAAAACCGATTTAGATTTAGTAATTTATCAAACTACCTTCAATCTACATATATTAATATTTTGTAACTCCTAAGAGAGCAATCTCTTCTCCTATTCTCTGTCGGTACTTCTTTGCGCTCTCTCTCTCTCTTTACCCTCAATCTATATAGTAATATTTTTCACACTATGTAATATAATAATTCATAAATAATAATGTCATATTTTTAAAATAAGGTCCGACACATTGGCTCATGAAATCGAACCGACCAAAAACCGAATCGAATTAATTCGGTTCGGTTTGTTCGGTTTTTATAAAAACGGTTCGGTTTTCGGTTTTGAGAAATATGGTTTACGGTTATTTCGGTTTTCATATATACGGTTCGGTTTGAACCGAACCGATGCTCACCCCTAGATGTTATTGACACTTCTAAAATGTCATTATGTACTCTTTTTAATTTTTTATCATTCAAATTTTAAATTATCACTGCATTAAATCTGACATTAATTTATACATACATAGAAATGGAGTGCATGAAGACATTTTAGGGGTGCAAATAATATTAAACATGGACATATTTAAAATTTGAAATATATAAAATTAAAAAATATTTTAGCAAATGCCTCCATTCCAAATGTTTTTTTTTTTGAAATCACACGCACACACAATTAGGGGCTCGAACCTTGGGCCCCTCCGGATGTCCGCTCTAATACCACTAGGCTAGAGAGCTCAGACCTCCATTCCAAATGTTGAAACTAACATATACCTCTACTATTTTTTTAAGGAGCAAATGCCTCCATTTTTTATATAACAAAAAAAATTAAGATGTACCCCATTTTTTTAAATTTTTTTGTTGTTTACATAGGAGGGGGGTATTTGTTAGTTAAAAAAAAGGAATATATACTAGTTTCGACATTTGGAGACGTTTGCTAAAATATTTCTAAAATTAAAGAGGAGTGCATGATGGCATTTAGGACTCGGTTGGTTCGCGGAATGGAAGGGAAAGGAAATCAATTCTTTGGCATTTTCTTTCCTTTGTGAAATTATAATTCCATTGATTTTCTTTTCGATGTTTGGAAATGCCAAAAAATTTGGAAAGGAATGTAATATTTCAATTAGGAAAGTGATTCCTTGCTTAGATGTATGTAGTTATATTTCTTAATTTTTCTTTTATTGAAAATTATTTTTCTTTTCTCCTTATTTTTTTTGGCACCCAAACATATAAAAGTAAAAAAAAAAAATTTCGAAGCCTATGATTTCGCGAACCAAACGAGGCCTATAGAGTGTCAATAACACACTATCAAAAAATGAAATGAAATAAAAACAGCGTGTCCGTCCGATGTGGCGTCTTCACTTGAATTGCTTGCTGGTGTTCGCCATCACCATTCTTCTCTCCCCCATTCCGATTTCTGTTCCCGTTCCCATCGCTATCGATCGCTTGTCTTCTCGCCCGCGCCAACCTCCGGTACCTATAAGACGAAAGAATTACAAGTACTATTACTCTCTCTCTCTCTCCTCGATCATCTCTTTCTCTCTCTAGATCTGATCCCTTTCTCTGTCAGATCCCTTCTAGATCCGGTTTGATCTTTATTTGTAGTTCTCGATTTGATGCTTCTGTTCACGCGTCGGAATTTCGAAGCTCCGATCGTGAAACCTAGTTCATAATTATTTGGGAGAATTACAAGCAATCACTGTCTAGTTCATCCCTACAAGTAATTTTTTTTCTTCTTCTTTCTTTCGTGTTTGCATACGTTTAGTTGTTGAAGAGATTGCTTTCTTCTTCTTTTTGGAATTTTGCTGTTTCTATAATGATCCGAGAATTCAATAATCCGGAGTCCGAGTTGAAGAGTTGATTTTGGTACTTTATGTCAATTTTTTTAATTTTTTTAATGCCACGACTCTCTGATTTTAAGTTTTGTAAATTCTTTTTGCACTTGATCGATGATTTTTAAGTCATGTTTTTTCTTCTTCTTTTTTTCCTTTTTTTTTTTTGTATCGAGTGACTTTACTATAAAGTTCATGGCTTGAAGGTTGGTGCTCTCGTTGTAACATCACGCACGTTTGCTTCGAGGAACTGTGGGTTGGAAGTGAGAGTAAGTAGAGGATTCGATGCATTATCGAGGAATATATTGCCAGAAAGTTTGTGGATCTTGGTTTGCGCATTTCCTAGTGTATTTTGGAGTGTCCGTGCTGTGTTCTATATGCTACACGGACAAGACACATAATTTTAGTATCTGTGTTATGTCTGATATGTGTCCGACACGACATGACAAAGGCACAATTTAAACTTTTGGAGTGTCCCTGCTTCCTATATCGTGGTTTTATGTTCTATTAAGAGTTATGGCAAACGGTCAAAACTTTTTCTTGCTCTGAGAAATTTTGTATTATCATTTAACTTTTCTTCTGTATAATAGATTGAATTATTTATGGTGACTGGAATCAACCTACAGAAATGTGAGCTTTATAAGTTATAACTTATAAATCTCACATTCCAAAAGGACACTCAAATGGCAGATTACGTATTTTTCTTCCTTTAACTAATTAGTCACTGTTATCACCAAACAAAATATGTGTCCACTCAGTGGCAGATCCAGGATTACAATTCAATGGGGGCACAACCATAAGGGGATTCGGAGACAACGCACCTTTTTTTTTTTTACGGCAAATAATATAATAAATATTAAATAGTACTATTTCAATACAATAAAATATTACATTTCATAATTGTTCTCTACGAATTTTTATACTTTGAAAGTGTTTAACTACGACTTCATTTGTAATACTACTTATAAGCAACTCTTTTTCTATGAAGTATATTTTCTAAAAAAAAACTAAGCGTTTGTAAATATTTAGTATTTGTTATATTCCAAAGTATGCTTCCAATTTGTAAGTTAATTAGAAGGAATTCAGGTATTTGTTATATGTCCAGATAATCATTCTAATTTAGCATACTTTAGAAGCATAAATTTAAAGTATGCAATAATATGTATGCTTCAATGAATTTCTTCCAATTTAAAATCCTAACCAATTAATTTTGAGTGGACATATAACAAATACTAACATTTGGAAGATCTTTCATAAAAAAAATTGGAAGAAAAAAAAAATCCCTGGGGCCCAGGCCCCCAATGAACTCCATGTGGATCCGCCATTGTGTCCACTGCTATCAAGTATCTATAACTCATTATTTTGCAAATTGAGAATGTTGATCTTTTTGAATGATTGCTAAATTATGCGTACATGTGTAGTTTAGAAATCTGTTGATAGCAGAAATAATTAAGAAATTTGTAACTTGAGAACGCAGATATCAAGAACTGCACTCTCCACCACTATAGCCCCTACACCTGCTTCCAACACAAACGCCAACCCCATTGACACATATTCAATAATAGCCGAGAAATACAACTATAGACCATGTACATCCTAGTAGAACCTGTAACATTATTGTTGTCATTGCTTTTGCCATCATCATCACTCGTTGAGGTATTTGGACGACGAGCTAATATTTTCATTTTCAATCGTAAGTTCTATGAAGATCATGTCATAAGTTTGGCTTTATGAATTACGAGGACCATATATATATATATATATATATATATATATCAAATGACCTAAAAAAAAAAATATGCAAATGACCTCTAGCCTAGTGGTTAAGAGATGCATGAGGCCCAAGTGGCCGGAGTTCGAGCCCCAGTGGAGGCGAGTTCGCCACAATTACCCATTGCTTTAAAAAAAAAAATAATAAAAAAATATATAGGAAAAGGTAATTTTTTTAATTAGAAAATTCACTTTATCTCAAACAGTTTGTCTGCCCCACATTACAATCCCAAATAAGCCACATATATACTCACTCCTATGTTCAATGGCATCTACTCTCTTTTTTGGGAGAGTACTCCTATATGTTCTTAATTGAGGCACAGGGATTTGTATCTGACATTCCTTGGGATTCACTCTGCGGTAGACATCTTCCCACGTTTTTATGCAATATACCCCTCCATCTGAAGACTAGTTATTGGTGGTCTTGGAGAAGGGTAGCATAGTGTTTAAGCACACCAATGAACCGCGACGAATCCTCATACGACCCATCTAAGATTAGGGGGAGATCCCTCATTATTGCTCTAGTGGTTACCCTTTGACTCTTCCACGAACTTATACATGCACCAAATGCTCATACGGAAAGTGAACTTGGATCTGGAACCATGATGGTTGTGCTGAGAAACTATTTCTTTTTTCGTTTACTCCAGAGGGTGCGAACACACCTGCGTGGATTACAAGTTGGGGAAGCACTTCCCCCGTTCTTGTAACCCTTCATCTGTAATCAGTGAGGGGTGTGTGTGTATAGTTTAGTCAAATCTATATGGTTCAATTACTTGCATTTTTAATTCAATTTTATAAGGTTATTTGCTTATTAGAACTGCCCTTAGATTGCTTTTAATAATGTGTTTTGGTATAAAGTCATGATGACTTGTTTTCTTGCTATGCAATTCTTGGCTGGAGGCTATATTAAGGTCCTATCCCTTCTTTTATAAGCATAATGATGATGATTGTGGATGAACTCTGTTTCATTGTGAGGTTTTCTCCATGTTTGGTGTGTGTGCAATATTGGTTGTGAAAACCTAATTCTTGGTTGTGCAGCTTTGGAGAAAAGTGTGAAGCCTTCTCAATCCTTTTTCTTCTTTATCCACCACGGAACTCATCCATAGTCGCAGTTTTTATTTCCACAAAAACTAATCCTGCATGATAATACAACATAACAAATAGTCACTAAAACTATAAAGAAACCTTCTACCCC